>JANSTP010022348.1:0-15161 GCA_025330745.1 Cladonema radiatum
CTGAACAAAAAAAGAAATAGTAATAATAATTTATATAACTTATCGTTAGATAAAAACACCACAAAAATTGACTATGTGACTAATTTGACAAAAATGCTAGGTGAATAATTTTTTTTATTGACCAAAATTTTAGCCAACTTTTCTTTCTTCCAACTTTTTATCCCTATATTCTTTTTTGTGAAAATGTAATAATAATGAAACTGAGAATAATTTGTTAGTCCCTTTGCATCCCCTCTGCTTGAATTCCCTCCTTCTCTACATGTTCCATGTTGCAAAGTAATTACCAAAAAATTATTTTTCGCGTGGCAATAATAATAAGTATATCTATATTTATCATCCATGTTTATTGGTTTATTGATTTGATAAATTTAGTTTAACAGACCAACAGTGCACAAAGATTTTTTCTCAGAAAAACGGGTTTTTTTTTCTAGAGAAACAAAAGAATGTTTGTTGTCAGAGCTAAGAGACTTGGACAAATGACGTTCTTTTAAAGGAAAATCAATTTATATTGTTGAATTTTATTTTTAAATTTTAAAATCCATTGTTTGACACCTCATTAAATCATATTTTTCTTTTTAAAACATATATAAATTATTGGAACATATTTTTTTGCATTTATCTGACTGGTCCGGAGAATTTTCTTACACAGGATGACGTCACATTATTTTTGTCGAGAGAGCAGTTCCGATTCAAAGGTTTCACGCACTCGTAGTAAAAATTTAGCTGGCACGGTTTGTGACAGGGTAAATTTTAGTATCTTTAGAATGCTTTTTTTCATTTTTTATTGCACATCTGGTGGAATAACTACTATTTTCGTAAGTTTACATGGTTTATCTGTTATTTAAAGCCTATTTATGTTTCTACCTCGGAATCCCTTTAAAACCAGTAATAGGTTTACCTACTGTTTTGCCGATGTAGGTACTAGCGCCATGGCATAAATTGCATTTCAAATTATAAATAACATTGGTTGACTGACGGTCTATTTTCGATATAACTTTCCATTGTAAACCATTACTTATAGTGACAGAATCGACTTCTCGTAGATACAAGGTACAAACTTTACAGCGTTTATCTTTACATTTATAAATTCCAGGTTTAATACTTTCATGATCATTATCTTTTAATGATGTAATAAATTTTTGCTCTGGTAAAATGATGTAATAAATTTTTAGGCTGACGTTGCGACAAAATTATTTTTTGATCATCAAATATATTTTTGAGATCTTCTGAAGATATTCCATTTATTTTAGTATGGAATACACTTCATTGTAGAGTTATTATCAATATCTTGACGAAACGTTGTAACAAAAGGTATAATATCGGAGGAAGGAGTTGGCTTAGGTGCTGATCTCTGCAACTTTGCATTATGAAAGGCATTATTGATGATATTCAAAGGATAGTCACAATTTAATAGCCATGCTTTTAAGCCGTCTAATCTTTTGTTCGTTTAAATTTCGTTTGTAACAAAGACTATGATACGTTTTGCTAGGTTGAATGGTATATTATCTTTAATGTGTTTTGGATGAGCACTTTCATACGGTAATTATTCGTGAGTTTTTGTTGACTTATAAAAAATATCAGTTTCAATTCCGTTATCGCAATGGCGAATTACGGTAATGTCAAGAAAATTTAACATTTAAACGTTTTCATTGAAGTAGGTTTTTTCTTCTTCTTTCTCGAAAGTATACTTTATTGATTCATGCATATCGTTTAGACATTTCATAAAATTATCAAAATTTAAATACGAAGGCCATGTAATAAAACTATCATCCATATATTGTTTGAATATATTTTGTATTAACCGACAAGAATCGGTTGAAAAACATTTAGGTAGCTCTATTGGAAATAATTTTGTTTCTTCTGTATAACCAATAGTCAAACATGCATACGGCGGAGCGCATTTCATTCCCATAGCAGTACCAAGAATGTGATGATACATTTTGTTATTGAATAGAAAATTGTTATTGTGTAATATACAATCCAAGGAGTTTATTATAAATTCATTTGAAAATCTCTCAGGTATAAGTTGACGTTTCTCTTTAAGCCAAAATCAATTGCTTTAAGACCAAGATTACACACACATATATACACACACAAGAACAAATTCTTTTAAACATTACAAAGAGATAAATATCTAACCGCCATACCAAATCTCTATTTGTTTCATGATTATGGCTACATGTAGTATTATATGGAATTATTGCAAATGCTGAAATGATGATATGAGAATGCAACAGACATCGTTAAAGTTAAATTAATAAGAAAATAATCAATAGCCCTAACACTTATAACATCAACAATATAATAATAGAACATAGTCAAAGGGGTGAAGCCTGTAGTATAGCTGTTTACTTAATAAATTTAACTTCAATTTTGTTAGGAATTCCGATCTTTCCTTGGCAAGGGGAGAAGCATCCTTATAAACGGATGTAATAAAGCTATTCCAGTTATCGATCATTTGATAGTTACTCAACTTAGAACTGTAAGTCTCTGTTTTAATCACTGGGACAGTCAGTTGGCCATTTTGATGTGCTCAAGTGCAATAGCTGTGCTGAGTTCTGACCTGTTGAGAAAAAATTATTAAATATATTAGGATTTTTTTCATTAAGGCTATCATACATAAACATGATATTTTTAAATTCTGCTTGTGTGTCAAGATTTAAAACCTTATGTTTTTGATAAAGAGGCTTTGCAGAATCATTATTTGCTTGAAAGAGACACACAAATACATTTATTTTGTGGTACAGACATTCTTTTTTTCCCATCACTTCCATTCTGACCCCAACATTGACAACTTTTCAGTATGAAGAACTGGAAGATGCATGAATAAATCATTTTCATATGATCTTTTTCCACGCTGTGCTGAATTGTCGCAAGTAGCCCTACTGCCCTAGCAAGTTTATTCTTTAAAACATCTAACTGTTCCTTCCATGACAAGTGTTGATCGAAAATCAATCCTCGCTATTTCACTTGATTACTCAAATTGACTTTTTGACCAGAAAGCCTAAAGTTTAATTTCTTTGATAGGGTTTTGACTTTTGATCAATATATGAAAGTTTCTGTTTTCTTTGCATTCAAACTTATTCTGTTGGCTCTCAAGCAAACTGTTAACTTGCAGGGATTCATATAAACAACTTTATTTATTTTTTTAACGAATCACTTGTTATTGTGATGATAGTGTCATCTGGATACAGTATTAAAAGCAGTTTTCAAGGCACATATATAAGTCATTGATGAAATTAAGAAATAAAAGGGGTCCTAAGACCAATTCTTGACGTACTCCGTAAAGTATATCCTTGGTTGAAGTGCGACTTTTACCAATTTTAACATATTGTTTTCCCCCATAAAAATATGATTTCATCCAGTCCAAACTGATCCCTTGGACACCATAGCATTCAAGTTTATCAAGGAGAATTTTGTGGCATACCGTATTGAAAGCTTTCTGTAAGTCAATGAAAACACTACATGCATATCCTTCATTGCCATCGATAGTTTGTATTTTTTCTAGTAGAGTTATTAAAGCCTGGTTGGTCGAATGCCCATCTTGAAAATCAAACTGGTATTTATTAAAAATGTTTCTTCTTCTCAGAATTAATACAATCTGTTATGTACCATTTTTTCCATGATTTTACTCACATTAGAATGCAGAGAAATGGGTTTATATTTGACGCATGTGATTTGCCCCCCCCCCTTGTAAATTGGAATCACTTCGGCAGTTTTGAGAATTTTAGGAAATTTACCTGCAGCAAATAAAATATTACAAATCATACTTATAGTGATACATAGATCATCTTTAGCTGATTTGATCGCAAAGTTAGGGACACTGTTTGGACCAGATGATTTCCTGTTTTTTAGAGTGGGAATAAGATCTCGAGCTTCCTCAGGAGTTATAGGGTTTAGGAAGAAGCTATCTATCTATATTTCTTAACGGAATTAGATAATCTTTAAAACTCTTATTGCATGGAATTGTTTTCTCATCGATGTTTTGTGCTATTTAAGTGAGATAATCATTGAATTCATTTGCTATCTTCAGATGGTCAGTGGTAATACCCGTTTAAATATTGATACTAGTTACTGGCTTCTTAATTTTTAACTTGAAGTTTATAATTTCCTTAACGCCACTTCATACATTGAGTGCGTTGTGTTTATTATCTTTGAAATGCTGCTTATAGTATTTGTCTTTGCTTTTCCTGGTCAGAAGAGTTGTTTTTATTTCTATATTCTCTGAATTCTTTTTCAAGTACTTCTTTGATAAGTCCTCTAGTCATCCATGGTTTTCTCTCAATTGTCTTCCTACTTTCTTTTTTTGTTTTTAGAGGTGGTTGAGGTGCATGCTGGTCAAGCACCTCTGTAATGTTGTTCATAAATACGTCAATTCAAATATCTACGTCAGATTCCCCTGTTCTTAAATAACTCCTGATTTCAGTCTACTTGAGTAAGGCTATGTGGAAAATTTTCTTCATTAAAGTTCCAGTGATCCCAATATGTTGTACTTTTTTATGTGATATTCTTTTAGCAGATCAGAGAAATCTTTATGCGATGTGGATCCTGCTGCAAAAGATTGGGCTTTTTTTATATCCCTAGTTGGAGTTTATTCTTTAAAACATCTAACTGTTCCTTCCATGACAAGTGTTGATCGAAAATCAATCCTCGCTATTTCACTTGATTACTCAAATTGACTTTTTGACCAGAAAGCCTAAAGTTTAATTTCTTTGATAGGGTTTTGACTTTTGATCAATATATGAAAGTTTCTGTTTTCTTTGCATTCAAACTTATTCTGTTGGCTCTCAAGCAAACTGTTAACTTGCAGGGATTCATATAAACAACTTTATTTATTTTTTTAACGAATCACTTGTTATTGTGATGATAGTGTCATCTGGATACAGTATTAAAAGCAGTTTTCAAGGCACATATATAAGTCATTGATGAAATTAAGAAATAAAAGGGGTCCTAAGACCAATTCTTGACGTACTCCGTAAAGTATATCCTTGGTTGAAGTGCGACTTTTACCAATTTTAACATATTGTTTTCCCCCATAAAAATATGATTTCATCCAGTCCAAACTGATCCCTTGGACACCATAGCATTCAAGTTTATCAAGGAGAATTTTGTGGCATACCGTATTGAAAGCTTTCTGTAAGTCAATGAAAACACTACATGCATATCCTTCATTGCCATCGATAGTTTGTATTTTTTCTAGTAGAGTTATTAAAGCCTGGTTGGTCGAATGCCCATCTTGAAAATCAAACTGGTATTTATTAAAAATGTTTCTTCTTCTCAGAATTAATACAATCTGTTATGTACCATTTTTTCCATGATTTTACTCACATTAGAATGCAGAGAAATGGGTTTATATTTGACGCATGTGATTTGCCCCCCCCCCTTGTAAATTGGAATCACTTCGGCAGTTTTGAGAATTTTAGGAAATTTACCTGCAGCAAATAAAATATTACAAATCATACTTATAGTGATACATAGATCATCTTTAGCTGATTTGATCGCAAAGTTAGGGACACTGTTTGGACCAGATGATTTCCTGTTTTTTAGAGTGGGAATAAGATCTCGAGCTTCCTCAGGAGTTATAGGGTTTAGGAAGAAGCTATCTATCTATATTTCTTAACGGAATTAGATAATCTTTAAAACTCTTATTGCATGGAATTGTTTTCTCATCGATGTTTTGTGCTATTTAAGTGAGATAATCATTGAATTCATTTGCTATCTTCAGATGGTCAGTGGTAATACCCGTTTAAATATTGATACTAGTTACTGGCTTCTTAATTTTTAACTTGAAGTTTATAATTTCCTTAACGCCACTTCATACATTGAGTGCGTTGTGTTTATTATCTTTGAAATGCTGCTTATAGTATTTGTCTTTGCTTTTCCTGGTCAGAAGAGTTGTTTTTATTTCTATATTCTCTGAATTCTTTTTCAAGTACTTCTTTGATAAGTCCTCTAGTCATCCATGGTTTTCTCTCAATTGTCTTCCTACTTTCTTTTTTTGTTTTTAGAGGTGGTTGAGGTGCATGCTGGTCAAGCACCTCTGTAATGTTGTTCATAAATACGTCAATTCAAATATCTACGTCAGATTCCCCTGTTCTTAAATAACTCCTGATTTCAGTCTACTTGAGTAAGGCTATGTGGAAAATTTTCTTCATTAAAGTTCCAGTGATCCCAATATGTTGTACTTTTTTATGTGATATTCTTTTAGCAGATCAGAGAAATCTTTATGCGATGTGGATCCTGCTGCAAAAGATTGGGCTTTTTTATATCCCTAGTTGGAGTAGATTCCATGTCAGGCTTTGAGAAAAGATGGACATAACTCAGAACACTGTTGGCTACATATACTGCTCTGATGCTCCGGCTACTGATATGTCTACATAATATCAGATAATGCAGCGGTCTGTCCGAATCAAAGAACAAATGAAACTCAAGTCAATTGTTTGTGTGTACGACCAGACAATCTAAGCAAAAGCTTTTCAAATCAAATGTGCAGACCCAGACAGGTTCAAAGACGTCTTTCTTATGATGGGAACCTTCCATATAATTATGACGTACTTGGCTGTAATCGTAGCACGTTTCAAAGATGCTGGACTCCGCGATATTGTGGTACAAAGAATGATCGTTGCAGAAGGCTAGGCCGATACAATGTTTGGGGATTCAAGGGCGTATAACAGAGCTATTAGAACATACTAAATTCTTTACGAAGCATTTTATCAAATTCTGTTGGACAACTTTGAAATCATTCACCCTACAGAATGCAATAAAGTTTATGGTGCAGTTGCAAATGATGAAGATGATTTAGTTAAAGGATATCATACCATGCTTGCCAACAAAGATTTTCAAAATTATTGCAAACAACTTGTTTCGTTGAAGGATCAGATAGCTAAAAATAATAATTTGGCTAAATTCTGGTTGAGTTTTCTTGATATGACTGAAATTCTTCTCAAGTTGATTTATGCAACTCAATCAGGTCAATAGGATTTATTTGTTGAAAGCCTTCGTAAAACACTCTCCTCTTTGCATATGACAGAAAAAACTACAGTTAGTATTTAACAACACATTTTCAAGAGCTATTGTCACTTGAGAACACTCACCCAGATGTTTATGACGAATTTCAGAAGGAAACTTCTCAGTTCAACTATCCAATGATAATACTTTAGGTCGCATGGAGGCGGACAAAGTTATTGAAACAACTATTAATAGAGACAACAACTGCTGGTGGTACCACAGGTAAATACTAAGAATTTGGGTGGGGCAGAGTTCAAACAAAAATCCATGTTTGTTGATACAAAAATTCCAGAAAAATCTAAGTCTATTTTGATCTCCTTCTATGTCACAATCCACCATCATGTTTAAGAGCATTGCGATCAACAGTTTGATCTGAAAACATAATAGACACTACATACCTCTTATATCTCTCTTTTAGGTTTCAGTACAAGCCACAGTGCCGTTCAGAGCTGGGTTTAACCAGCTGCTTTCCGGGCTCAAGTTAGGAAGTATTTTAATGATTTTACCAACTACAAAGCATCGACAAAGCATCATGATCTTTTGCCATCGAGAATAAAGAAGGACCAACGTGATGTCAAAAACGGTCTATGACACAACCTTCACTATTTTTGTTAATCCATTCTTGGAAATGGACCTGATTTGTATTACGACTGGTGTTGATCCTCCAGAGATTATAAATAATGATCCTGTGAATGCTGAGCATACTGGGGAAGAAAAGATGAAGGAATTTGTCAATGAATGCCTGGCTGACCAAACCAAAGATTTTTTTGAGAAAATCACCAAATCAAAGATGGAGACATTTTCCACAATGCATAAAAAGGTGAAAATTCAAACAAATGGCAAAACTGTTCAATTTAGTGCTCAAAGCGATATTTTCAGCAAGGTTGCATTGATTCAGCAAAGAAGGGATGTAGATTTAAAGGAGGTATTTAGCTATCCTCTTGCTCCAGTTCCATGGGCGTTGGCAGATGCTGCTGGGATCAGAGTAAAAACACCCAAATCCAAGTTGATGCAGCACCTACAAAAGGGAAGATGTGTTGATGAATTTCCGAATTTTTGATTATTGATGGTATGGCACTTGTGTGCCAAACACAACATGTTGGCTTGACATACGAATTAGCTGACATAATTCTTCAACGTGCTTGTTCCGTCATCCGAAATGCTTCACGTATTGACAATGCTTTTGATGTCTATCGATTAATTTCTATAAAGAACGCCGAAAGAGGAAATGGTTCTGGTGGAAAGATTTGTTTTAAAGAAATTGTTGGTGCCTCAAATATTAAAGCGATAATGTCAAGCGAGCGAAAACAGTAAATATAACGTATCGTTATATTACACTATCAGAAGAAAATTCAGCCAGCTGTAACTCACTTGCGGCTTGCTTGACATTGACGCTTTAAGCAGTGAGGCTCATTGCTATTGGGTGGTGATAATAAAATGGAATTGATCAGATTCCTTATTAATTGCTGGATGAATAACCACACCTCAGAATGTCATTTTCCATTGTATTGTTAATGAGCTTGAAAGCAGTCAAGAAGAGGCTGATACTAGAATGCTGTTACATGCAAAACATGCAAGTGAATAGATTCGAAATGTGGTAATCGATACTCCAGATATAGATGTTCTTTTAATTGCGCTAGCCGCATCAACAGAATGAAGTTGCGATCTCTTCATTTGAACAGGTACGAAAGGAAAATCAAGATTAATCTCGATCAATAAAATCAAGTCATCATTGGTATCAATTTACAATGTCGATGATTCGGAAAAAGCATCAAAGGCAATAGTGGGTATTCATGCTTTTACTGGCTGCGATACCATGAGTGCATTTTGTGGAAAAGGGAAGATAAAACCTTTAAAAATCCTCCTAAAGAACAACAAATACTTGACTACATTTGCAGCATTCGGTACACATCCAAATCTTTCAGATGAACAACTCAACGTTTTGCAAGAATTTGTTTGTGATATGTACGGTCACAAAGGAACAAAAACAAACGATTTACGTTTCAAGTTATATTGTTCAAAGCAGGGATAATTGGTGGCAAATATCTTCCAATATTGTATATGATTTTTTGGTTCTAAATACTACTTTACAAAGAAGTTAATACATGGTTTTTTTGAGAGATGCTTCTCTTTCAATTCTTCTACATGCTTGGTTTTACTTCTTTTAGCAATATTTTCAAATTATTAATGGAATTTTACACCCTGAAAACACAAATAATCCTTTCTAAATTCAATTTCAATAAATGGTCATCCTATAAGGAAATATAAAACATGAATAACAATCTTACTTGCGCACTTCCAAGTGGAAAAATAGTATCATTCTCGAAGAAAATCGAACAAATGACAATTTTTTCCACATTTCTCATGAATTTTACCCTCTGAAAACATAAGTAAACCATTTTATATTCAATGTCAATACACGTGAATGATTACACTATTAAAAAATATCATAAAACATTAATAGCAACCTTACTCATACATTTACTAGCAAATAAATAGTAACTTCATTGAAAAAAATGGAAAAAGTCACAATTTTTTCCACTTTTTCATGAATTTAACCCCCGGAAAACGCAAGTAAACTACTTTTTATTCAATTTCAATACACATGAATGATCACCCTATTAGAAAATATCATAAAACATTAATAACAACCTTACTTGCGCACTTACTGGTGAATAAATTGCAACTTTCTTAAAAAACATGGTGACAATTGCAATTATTCAACTTTTTCGTGAATTTTACCCTCTGAAAAGATTTGCATCAACTATTTAAGACTTAAAACTGATTAAGTTGATCAACTATAGTGTGAGAAAAAAATAAACAATGATTCCATCACTTTTTACCAGATTGACTGGCTAATTTGAAGGGAAAATCGCAAAAAATCAATATTTTTTGTGATTTTATGTGTATTTTCAACGGTATTTTATTCCTGAAAAATGTTTTTTCAACTTTTTTTTTGATTTTCCATATTTTCAATATCTAATAATAATACTTGAAAAGTTTCAACGAAAAATATTGAGTACATCTTAAGTTAGAGCCATTTGAATTTTGTTCGTACTTTATTTCATAGGCAAATCCAGGCAGAAATCGAAATTTGATGTTTTGGGAGCTCATTTTAACCTCCATTTTCAGCGTAAAAGCTACTGTTTTGTCAAACCTATCATATTTTTTCTATAAGTAGACACCTTAAACTTACTAAAAATCTATATGGTTTTGTTTGTTCACAAAAGGTGAGTCGAAATTTCCAAACTTCAGCCCATGGCCTAAAATGATAGGATATAGTCACTATTAGGTTACCTGAATGTATATCATCTCCATTTATGATATTAGAAAAGATATTTTCACTGAGTGTCTTCGAAATGATTCATCTCCCATAATTGTAAAGAAAGGAGACCCCTGCATCCTTTCAGCTATTGACCTTAAGAACAGCCAGAGCTTCCAACTATCGAAGAAGAAAACGACCAGGAGTTATTCTTTCGCTAACAATAAATGTTAGATGACTAACACGAAAAGTATAATGAACAACATATGTTTCACCTCGATTAATTTGTTTTGAATTTGAGGTGAAGTGTACTTGTCGCCATTTTTCTGGAGCCATTCTGCCAGCATGTAGTCGTCTTCACTGGGCAGTTTCAGCAAAGTATAGAAATTGGAATTTTCTTCAGTTTTGGTCGAAGAATTCCACCTACCTCGTAAGGGTAATGATTGTCGTGCTAAACGTAAATAAGCCAATTATGAAAAAAATGTAGTGATATTAACGGTATACCAAAGTTCCATACAGTATTTGGACATCAAAGTTCATTAAAGTTTTGTAACTTTGATTTATAAAGATATTTCAGAAAAATTAATTACCTAAATACCGGATATTTGACAATATCTTTAAAAGCATTTTGCGATTTTCCGCCTGTTGCGTTAGTAATGTTCTATTGATTTGTTGGTCAATGCTGCTTGCATCGGATGGCTTATGCTGAATGTACCGTGCAACAGCTTCTTTATGTGCATTTGTTGCTTGGTGGGCATTAAATCCTTTGCTCTTCTCCAATGCCTTTTTCCAGTTGTTGTAGCCCGATTTAGTGAAAGCATCTGATTGGAGCTTTGTCAATACTGATGTAGCACCATTTTCAATTGCTTTCAAACAAGTGAAACAAAACACCGAATCCTTTTCTTCATCGTAGTGCAACCACGAGAACGAATGACACCATGATGGTTAAAATGACCTACCGATTGAGTTTTTTGGAAAACTTCCACTAGTGGGCTGATTCGGACTGCTAAGAGATCGGACATCTCTGCATGGGAAAATAAATAAAAACCAGAGTTAAAATAAGACATTTTTTTAATACCCTGACTCAAAGAAAGGCAAGAGTGGTACTTACAAACACAGAGAACCCCTTTGTTGACCCCTATCGGATCGATTATTTTTAGGGGGCACTATTTTATCTGATTGGAACTGATGATCGGCAACAGTCACTCTATAGGAAAAAATAAGAAATAGTTCCTATGATACGAAAATGGAAATGATAAATGATAGGAAAAAATATACCTTTGAACTTCTTTCGTTTTTAACCAATTTGTAATACTTCCTTGCATGTTTTTGAAGTAGACAAATCACAAAAAGCAGCTTTCTACAACTTTAATTCCAAAAAACAGAAAGATATGTAACTATCAAACACAAATTTGATTTGCATGGCACTCAAAAAATGATAAAAATCAATTTTTAGAAGCCATTGCATTGTGCATATTTTCAACACTTTCACGAGAAAAGAAAACACGAATTTCGTAGGCCAATTTATGAGATAAATTGAATCTACATATTTCAGTTAATACGCTTAATTGGTGCTCAGGGTGTACTATTGGTGTCCTGTACGCAATGATTTTATATACGGCTCTCTAGATCTTCAGCCTTCAAAGCGAAGGTGAGGCAAATTTTTAAAGTGGCAGGAAGTTCAAAATTGGCAAAAATTCAACTGTGAGTATGCGCGAATTTTTTGCCACTTTTGCCTCACTTATCAAATCCGCGGATAATGGAGAGCTAGAGATCTAGAGAGCCGTATATAAAATCATTGCCTGTACGCCGTGTTGGTGTCATAACCCACCAGCAACATCTTTTAGAGACTTGTAAGACTTATTTGACATTGCACCAGAAACAGTAGAGATAAGAAATGTTTAGGAAAGGCAAAAAACAAACGAACAAAAACAACTCATACTTAAAAAAAAAGTTGGGGGGGCTCAAGCCCCCAAGCCCCCCCCTAAATCTACGTCCTTGTAAAAAGTGTCGATATTAATAACGATTACCCAAGTAACACCCACATATGATTCGCGTGTGACCCATGAACGACTCACGAAAGACTCACGTATGACCCACATGTGATCCACGTATGACCCACGTATGGCTCAAGTATGACGCACGTATGACGACGTATGACTCAAGTATGACCAATGATGTTTACGTTCTCCATACTAGATTAATGACTTCTATTGAAAATTGCCGTTAACGAGTGAGGCAAAATCGTACTTTATCAAAAGTACTCTAAAGTGGAAACAGAGTGAGGTTTGAATGAATAACTCAACGATTTGATTAAACCTATGGCCAAAACTTTGATAGATACTGAACCTTTTGTTTTCGGAAGTATGTATACAAAGTTTGGCTAAATGCATGGCTAGGAGACAAGATAAAAAGAGATTTTTCAAGAGTACTTTTTTCACTCACTCCGCTCACACGGACTTAGACATCTAGTGGATAGTGTATAAAAATCATTGAGTATGAACCAGAAGTGACCCACGTACAACCCACGTATGACCCACAAGAGACCCGCCTATGACTCACGAGACCCACGATAGCACGAAGCCCATGAGATATAGTAAACTCGCCCTAGATGTGGCTGCTGTCCTAGTTGAACGGGCCAAAAAAATGGAAGTATAAATTCCAGCTTGCTTCAACACATTCTTAATCCAACGGAAGATGTGGGTCTAATGTACTAAGAAGCAGTTGTTTCCTGTCTCCTCGAATTCTCCATTTTTGTGTAATCTTTAAATAATAATCTAATGTATTGATTGCATTCTGATCAAAATTATCAACCCAATCTATTAACTGTTAAACATCCCAAGTCACATTGGCCTTAGATTTTGCTTTATTATTAAAAACTTCTGTCAATAAAGACACTATATGTAGATGTTTTTCTATTAATTCCCTATCAATCCGACAGTGATAGGCAGAAATGGCAGATCTGTAACCATTGATTATTTGATACTAAATACTAAAAAGATACTAAAAAGAGACGCTAAATAATTTGCAACTCTATTTACAGCAGCTGTAAACGGATTAACTTGTTGTGAATCACACCAGCCAGTCCACTTTGCCAAGTGATAAGTTTTGCAGCAACTTCTGATATTCCATGGCTTTGTAGGGATTCCTCGAAACCTTCCAAGCCACCAATAGTAAATTCTTCGCTTCTATTAGGGAATGGGAAAAACCCTGTAGATCTAATAGAAGATCGTTCTTCCAAGGCAAGAGAATTGGGTTCTGAACGGACATTTCCAATAGAGCTGCATACCATGGCTGGGTCTGCCACAATGGAGTGATGATTACTAAATGGCACTTATCTCTCCTGAATTTCGCTAAGACCTTTCCCACAGGGCAGAATGAGGGAAACGCATACTCGAAAATATTTGTCCTTGTCTGCTGGAGAGCATCTACTCCCACACGCCAGGAGTCTGGTCTCCATGACATGTACTTGGGAATTTGAGAGTTTACCTTATTAAAACTGGGCTTTTGGGGAGCTTCTCAGAACTGGGGGGGGAATTTAGCCCCCCCCTCCTAAAGATCTCAGGGACCACCTTTTGTAAAGTAATGAAACTTGGTACACTAATAGACCAACTTATTGCAAACACTTTGGTACCAAATTTATCATATGACGTCGTCAAAATCAGATGACAAACGGCCCACTCAATACAAGGCCTGATAAGTCACATTTCAGATTTAAAAATAGAAGGTCCGTTATTAAAATTGACAATTTTATGCATGGTTGGCCTCACAAAAGTAAAAATGGAGATTTTTTCTTAAATTGTTTTCAACAAGACCGTCCATGGGGACCTCGCAGTAGTCCGACACTCAGTTCTCCGACATTTCTTTCTCACTTATCTGACAATGACTATTTAATTTCACTAGTCCAACAGCCAGGAAATCCGACAAACACTAGTACGACATCTCAGTAGTCCGACAACATATTCTCGTTATCTTTGGAAAGAGGTTGAGAAATTGAGAAGACTGAAGAATTTGAGGAAAAATTGTTAAAAAAGGCAAAAGTAAAGCTCAGGCAGTCACTAAAGATACCTGGAAGAAAAGAAAGGTGTATGCGAATTATGAGAAAAGAGTTCTATGAAATTTCTTTTGAAATCTTGTGATGCTATTAAGAATATCTTCAAATTTATTACATTTTTCAATTTACATGGATCCAAATTTCTGCATATATGAGTGCTTTTCCTTAAACCTATTTGTGATGGGCTTTTTTTTGGGTGATGAAAAGAGCGTGTGTGGTGGGGAGGGGGGTAAATTTACCCCCTGTCTAATACCTGAAACACTTAACGAAACCGAATGAAAATTGACACAATTGTAAAACTGCATGTGAATACGAAAGTTGATGTTATTAACCTCGAGAAATAGAGATGTGGTCATCACGAAACACAGTAATTAGCAATTTTGGGCATGTCCAGTGGCAAAAAATGAAAGTATTATACCGTCATCAAAAATCATCAAAATTTGTCCCATGATAGTTAGCTAAAGATGAAACAATGAAATGAGGCTATAAAACCAAGATTTAAAGCAACAATTTTGAATAATGCTTTTTTTGTGTTTTTGGTCAAAAAACAGTAACATTTTGTTATACTCTGCGTCAGGCACTACTCTGGTTCTCCAAAGGGTACAGACCTGAACCCGGTCCAAATGTTAAAAACTAATAAATTCCACTGAAAGAAAAAAAGTCGAATTTCTTTGCGAATGAAAAATGCTGTGGTGATTCAGCAATAAGTTTTGAAAATTGTGATCATTTTCATCATAGAATCATTTCTTGACATACTGTACATATTATACTGGTACTGAAAGCCCAAAAGTCTCCCATTTGTTTAAATTCAATACCAGATTTAGACTAAACAATTTC
>JANSTP010022459.1:0-15159 GCA_025330745.1 Cladonema radiatum
ATATAATGGTTGAACCTTTACCAACTGATATCTTTTGATATTACAAGAAAACTAACAAGAAACGTTCACTCTGCTGTGCTGATGTGCCTGAACATTAAAAAGCTGCCCTTGACATCAATTGTCATATTTTGTTGACTGTTTACTGCAAAGTCTATGGATTTTCACGATAAGAAATGTTAGCCCCATGAGATCAGGAGAAAATTTTCCAGTGCAATGTATGTTCTTTGATATAGATGTAATAAGCATGGTTCTTGAATATGGTTTACTAAGATTTGATTAACTTCTAAGTCATACACTGAACAAGAAACACACATTGGCACATTAAGCTATCCAAGTTATTTTTTGCACATAAGTAGGACAAAATAACCATGTCCGAAAAAGTATAATTTTGGGTCATGTATGACCAACACATATTTTCCAGATTTTATCAATAGTATAGTAACTCTATAGCCACCCCACAACTATTCTCTGTTAAATAACTTGTCGTGGCGTATAGTTAATATTTTTGCACTAAATTTTTATATGGGGACAAAATTTTATTTCTGTTGCTTTGCGAGGCTAAATCATTTTTGAAACTCGGCCTGAGCCCCACTCAGTGATATCAGCAATGTACTTTGATGTAATATACTTTGTCTTGAATATTTTTAGTTTTCACTTAATTTTAAAGATTTAAATTGTTAAATTGCATTCGAATTAAGACTTGTCTATATATCAAGTACTTAATATTTTCGCCGTTATGACCTCATAGCCGTAAAAACGCTGACCGAGCCGAAAGACTTGTTTTTCTAATTTTTTGATGACGTCATTATCTTTTTGGGGATAATCGCATTTTTCGTGAAAATACACACTTCTGTTGTAGATTAAAAATAAAATTGTAAACATTGTATCAATCTTATAAAGAAGTTTTGTTGAGATATGTACTTTGGTTTATACTTTATGGACGTTTTTTCAGCTCACTTCCCACTAGCGTCACTTATACTTCGTCAGTATTTCACCTCAGCGTCCACTTGCATCAGGAATAGCCCGGATCGGAGAATTTTAAATGAACTATTTTCCGTCAAGTAGGTATAAAATATTCCAATGATTTCTCGGAGATCTAACGAAAAGATCTAGCAATAAAATATGTAGACCCTCTCAATCTTTTTCATATGAAAAGAGCGTTATTAGATATAGTCTATGGACAATGGTATATTGTATTATTGCATATTGTATGTGATTGAGTGGTTGACTATTCACAACAATGACCACTTTACAATTGCTATCATCATTTTTTAAACTTGCTATACCATATTATTGAATAAAAGAAGGTCAATATAAACTTACCTTTCATGACCCCCACATTCAGTTTGGCCCATGGACTATTGGTGCACATGTAGCCCAGGTTGGGCCGAATATTTTTGGTCCCATTTTGACGCTTGGTTGCTATGGCAGCGTCCTGTGACGTCATCAAACGGTCAATTTTAGAAATTTTTAATAACTTAACCTATACTTGGCCCTGGGTAACCAAACTTGGCACACGCATACCCCAAATGGTTCCAAATACTTTTGGGTCCATTTTGACGGTTGGTTGCTATGGCAACGTCCTATGACGTTATCAAAAGATCGGTTTCCAAAATTTTTTATAACTTGAACTCTACTTTGCCATTGGTGACCAAATTTGGCACACATATACCCCAAATTGTTCCGAATATTGTTGGGTCCATTTTAACGGTTGGTTGCTATGGCAACGTCCTATGACGTCATCAAAAGGTCAAATTCCAAAATTTTTTATAATTTGACCTGCACTTTGCCCTTAGTGACCAAACTTGGCACACATACACCCTAAGTGGTTCCGAATATTTTTGGGTCCATTTTAACGGTTGGTTGCTATGGCAACAGCCTATGACGTCATCAAAAGATCACTTTCCAAAATTTTTTATAACTTGAACTCTACTTTGCCATTGGTGACCAAATTTGGTACACATATACTCCAAATGTTTCAAAATTTTTTCGGGCCCATTTTGACGGTTGGTTGTCATGGCAACAGCCTATGACATCTTTCATTCATGAATTGGTCACTTCTAAGTATATATTTCCAACTTACTTTCATTTTCAATATCAGCAAGGGATTGCGCTAGCAGGCCAAACTGACGGTTCAGCGTGGGGTCGACGCTGCGTGCAGCCAGTCACTATTATTAATAGCGTAACGTCAGATTTTTTCACTTACTTAGATAAATTTTACGCTACGAAACTTCCAAGACCAAACTCATTTTACGTCACAAAACGTCAATGGCCAAACTTACAAAGAAAACTTTTACTTTCAGAGTCATGTTCCAAATATGGATTTGTTTTGATCATTAATCGTTTTCGATTAAAAAAATCTAAACAAACACTTTTTATAATCACTTAACAAATTAATTAAAAGTTAATGACTTTAAATTATTATTGAACCGTGAAGAAGTAATTACATTTTATCATGTTTTGGATTATTTTCTGTGATACACCATAACGCATAATAACTACACCTATTATATAAATAAGGAAAATTTTTAAGAAATTCGAAAGGAAAACGACCACGCCACTTTAGCCAACCAAACTTGGCGCATATATGGCCCATATCATTGTAAAGTTTTTTGGCCAATTTTTTTCTCTCACGATAGAAACAGTCAATGACGTCTTAAATATGAAAATTTCAAAACCTTTACAGGTACGTTCCCGCCGAAAATTTTATACGAATTTTGTGCTTATTCTGAAAACAGCCTTGAAAAATGAGCACTATTAATCGACATAAACCGTTTGCCTTTTTAAAAAAAGACAAAAAATAAAGATAACTCATCTGATCACAAATGTAAACAAACAAAAATGGCCCTTTTTTCTCAACTCTGAAAGTCCATACAAGTATCTATAACCCAGGTAATCCGCGTCAATAAATTTGATGTACAACATTAATTCTTCAAACGCAAAAAAATTTATGTTGAACATCAATTTTCGTAGGGGCGTATAAAACGGGTGCAGAGTGTTCGCTTTTGGTGGCGTTATTTTTACTTGACGCTGCCACTGTATGACCTGATGGACTGTGATGGAGCTGGGCTGGATTGGACTGTTGGACAGTTGGAGAAGTGCTTTAATTTTTCAAGATTATGTTTCTCTATTCCACTAAGCAAGCAGACATGGCTCAACCTGACACACTTCAGTCTCTAAAATAATCATCATTAGGTAGCTCTTGTCTAGAGGTAGACTACTGTTAGTTGTTGTACTGATGTAGTAGTCAGGTGATTATACAGTATATAAATTAGTCTATCTGCTATATTGAACTACTACGTAGCTAGCTACGCACATCCAGACAGTAGGACAGGGTAGCTATCCAGCTAGGTACACCAGTTGTCTCAGTCTAGACTCAGCCACAGTATTTGTACTGTGATGTGTTGTTATAGAGTAGACGATGATAGGGGTATGAAAGCTGTGTAGAGTTGGATGCATAGATGCAGATCGAGATGGGAATATGTTCCTGCTGATCTGGCTTGTTAGCTGGTGGGGATGGGCTTCTATCTAGCTCAGAGCTTTACATTTCAATTAGTACATACACCACTGTAGCTAGCGCTACCGTACCTAGTTACATGGCTCAGAAAAGCTTGCGGTTGTTGGTATTGTGGGCTATTCCAGTTTCTGCGTACACCGGCTCAAGCACATGTATTTTCAGGGTCTGTGATTTTGCTATATTCCAAGAGGTCAGTGGGACATTTGTCCAGACTGTCAACCCTTGATATCATATGGACTTTCCAGGTGTTTAAGAGGCAAAAATTTAAGAAAATATTTGGAAGAGCTCATTTATAATATATATTTCTCAGGGAATAAACCCTATTACACCCAATTTCCAGGGCTAAAAATAAATTATTGGAAACTTATATCCTTGGCTTGAGGGTGTATGGAAAAAACTGGAATAGCCCATTATTTACTCACAGCTGTTTGAAACTGTTCTTAGCAGACATTTCAATATTATGTCACAGCATTTCAACAGAATTTGAAATTGAGCATTTGGACCTTCCCCACTGAGATACTTTTCCTCTCCACTCCATATTTCTTGATAAAATCGAATCAAATTTTCAGAGATGCTCTCTAAGGATTCTTGATTCTGATTCTGAGTGATTCCTGTGGATATTTTGCAGAATATATACAAAAGATACGATTAGTCAAAATATATGGAATTTGAGCATTTATAGAGCCCTTTGTTCTAAATAGCTCCTTAGAAATCACTTGATAAAGGCATTTTGGTCAAAATAGGCATATTAACCTCAAATTAGTTATATATAAATGGGGTTCATTAGTGCTATATGATAAAAAACCTATATATTCAAGACAATATCTCTCAGGATATAATAAAAACATAGTGTATACTTTTATTTTTGTATTTTTTATATTATTTTTTGATTTTTTTGTACTTTTTTCAAATTAACCAAATAACAAAATTTAAATCAAAACACGAAGAAGTGCGACAAATTATCTAGTCATGTTTCTTCTCAATTATTCAACATTTGCATATTCGAGGCATGTCTTTCAGGATTCCATAGGAAATGTCCAATAAGCGAATGCTTTTCTAAGTATTGATTTCATAAGACTAATTAGAATACATATAATAATTCAAGATTTATTCACACAAATACAAACACATAAGTATAAACACAAATAAACAAACACACACCATGACATAAATACATATAACAAATGTCAAGTGTCTTGTCTATATCTGGACCGAATCCATTACCCAGCTGGCTGCAGGGCAACATCATCAGCATATAGGTCAGGTGTTCCGGACGAGTAAGCACCTCTGCTCCATCGATGGCACCCGCCAGACTCAAATATATATACAGAAATTCAAATTTTCTTTTTTTTTTCCATCCGAAATGGTTCAATTTTCAGGTCTTGCTTTCACCAAAGGATCACAATTTTTATAAATTTGAGCCAAAATTTGGGCCCAAAATGGCCCTAAATTTACAAAATTATTATAGCTTAGAATATTATTTTTCAACATTTCAATATACTCTCATTTCACATACTCTCTCAGATTTTTGAGTTTTTGGCCCAAAATAGGCCTTAAGGTAAAAAATTGTAATTTGAAGTAGACTGCAAACAATTACGTCAGTAACTATACAGTACTCTTTTTAAATTTTGGAAAAATCTTGAGTGGAAATGGTTTTCTGACAATTTGTGTGAAGGCAACTCTTAATTCACTAATTTGTAGCAAATGTCCAAGTTAAACATCTGTGTACTATATAACTGTAATATAAAGGTATAAAAGGCTAGACTGCCAAGTATGTCAGGTTTTCACAATATCTTGAGTGCAATGACACTGAAACTCCAGATGCAAGTGCTTAAAAACTATCCCGAGTGCATTTCCAATGATAAATAAATTCTTGATTTTAGGTCAAGTGCATATGAAAATTTGAAATAATGAAAGATAAAAAGCAGAATTATTAACTGTAAAAAAGGTGCAAGGCGTAAAGAGGCAGTCCTAGCAGAATGTATCAAAGAATTTGGGTAACTTTTGCTTTTACCAAGTGCACCCAAATAACTTTGCCTTTTTTCTCGAGTGCACAACTGCCATACTTAGCAGTCTGAGGTAAAAGGGGTCACTCAAAAAATTCCTACAGTTACCTTACAGATAACATACTTGCGACGTTTAGGTGCTCTCTTTTAAACCTCCCCATTCCTCCTCTCTTGTCCATCCTAAGAAGTGAACATTTTTACTAAACTTCCCGATCGTCCCTGCCCAAGTATGCATTTTGTGTCCATTTTGAACGAGATCTCAGGGGCAGCTATTGAAAATTCCAGGTGCAGGTGCAGTGCACTTAGGTTGCACTCTTAAATTGCTCTTGGTGCAAAAAGGGAGTCAATTTTGGATATTATGTGCATATTAAATACCATTTTCTTTCATAGAACTTTGTGGTGCTTCTTTAAAAAAGTTGCTTCTTGAGTCATAAAAGTCATTATCGGCATGGGTCAGGTGTGAACTGTTGTTTTTGGGATTTGACTCAGGTGCAAAGCTCTTAAGAAAATAAATATTGGGTACAGCAAGGACATAGTCTGTATACTGGCCCTTGCCTCTCTCAATGTCCTCCATCAGTCAGGGAAATCTTTTAATTATTAACAGGAGTCCGGTTAATTAACAGATACTCATTAATTAACAGAATCATACATGTTAGTGAACAGAAATGCTTGTTAGTTAAAGTATATCATACTAAAAATTGATATTTCTTCGATTCTAATGACAATCACAAAAAATTAACAATTCTATTGAAACAGGAAAAGAGCACACTTGTACAGGGTGGGGCACAATAAGAGGGACAAAAATAAAGTTTCATATTTTCTAGAGTATTGATTGTTTGACTCTCTTTTTCTGGTGATTTGCAGAGGGGACTTGTAAATTTCATCTGATGGCAAGATGGGCTACTTCAAGAATTTTTTGGAAGAGGAAAGGACAAAATATGTGGAATGTTGCTTTTCAACATAGTCCATAGGCCACATAGTCCATAGTCCACGTAAGTACATAATAGATAGCCCACATAGTTGTTGTGGATGTTTTTCCACAAATATCTCAGTAAGAAAATGGCACTGCAATACTAAACATTTGCTGCAGGTGCTCAAATTGAAAATCCTGGTCAAATTGAAAAATTTGTTGAAATTCAAAATTTTAGTGAAATTGAATATTTTGGTGAAATTTAAAATTTTGATCATATTGAATATTTTGGTGAAATTGAAAAATTTGGTAAAATTGAAAATCCTGGTCAAACTGAAAAGTTTGTTGAAATTGAAAATCCTGGTCAAATTGAAAAATTTGTTGAAATTGAAAATTTTAGTGAAATTGAAAATTTTGGTCTAATTGAATATTTTAGTGAAATTGAAAAATTTGGTGAAATTGAAAATTTTGGTCAAATTGAAAAAAATGGTGAAATTGAAAATGTTAGTGAAATTGAAAATTTTTGTCAAATTGAATATTTTGGTGAAATTTAAAAATTTGGTGAAATTGAAAACCTTAATAAAATTGAAAATGTTTTTATTCAAATTCAAAATTTTAGTCAAAATGAATATATTGTTCAAATTTAAAATTTTGGTCAAAGTGAACATTTTAGTGAAAGTGAAAATTTTGACCAAATTGTACAGAAATTGAAAATTGTGGAAATTAAAAATATTTATGGAACTATAAGTTTAAGGGAAGTGAGTGTAAGTATTTAAAAATTGATGCAACTTGAAAGCTGAGACACAATTGCAAATTTTAGTAAAAAATTTGGAAAACAAAAAAATTAAAGGTAGTGTTCACTGTATTTTAGTATTTGAGGTTTTCAGGCAATATTAAAGAGCTTGAAAATTATGAACACTGAGCTATGTTTTCATTTCATCTCAATGTGACATTCTATCTAAAGTTATCACCATTTACGTTTTCAACAATTATGCAAAGTAAGGAAATTTTGTATGCTTTTCTTGAAATTGTGAAATCGTCAAGTGGCTTAGGAAATTGGTCATGGTTTTTATCCCTTATAATATTCAAATAGACAAGATTTTGTAAAGTGAAACTTTTTGATTTTAGTTCCTTGGCCATTGTCCCCTTTTTGTTTTTGTTAAAAATGA
This sequence comes from Cladonema radiatum, assembly GCA_025330745.1. Classification (NCBI taxonomy): domain Eukaryota; kingdom Metazoa; phylum Cnidaria; class Hydrozoa; order Anthoathecata; family Cladonematidae; genus Cladonema; species Cladonema radiatum. The sequence continues at coordinate 7,603 of JANSTP010022459.1, forward strand.
TAAAAGAGACAAAAAAAGAGCACAATTAATATGAATTCAAAATTAAGATCAAATGAAGGCAACAATTACTTGAATCTAAGAATTCTATTCTCAGCTTCATAAAATTACCCCATGAATCAAAATTTCCACTTTCCAAAATTTCTTGTATCTGGTGCATTGTATTGTATCGTACTGCAGCGGAACATTTTGCATTTTATTTTCATTTATCATTAGACAAGTCAGAATATATTGTAGAAAGTAATATCAAATTTCATTGGAAAAGTCTATTAAGATTATGGAATAAAGAAGAAAATTAATGTTCCGAAAAAGACATATTCATATATAAGTCACTCTTTATCCACTGTAAATAGGTTCCCCAAATTTTATAAAATTTAAGATTCATGAGATAATAAAAAGATAAAATGTGATTAGTAATAAAAATTTTCTCAGTATATACTTTATCAGTACTCATATTTACAAGTAATATACATATATCTAAATGATTGACTGACTCTTTTCAGAGTAGGCACATTCAGCCAATAGGATTTGATCCGTCCCTTCGCGGGGTGCCATGTTTTTAAATTAATAAATAATGACAAAAAACTTAACACACACATACACCTGCACACACAATACAAAACAAGTATTATAAACATGACTGAGAAAATATCTACAGTAGGCTTTGTAAAATCATTACATAATTAAACTACACCAAAACTAGACCATAATTAAATTACTCCCAAAATTTCCATAGCAGTAACATCTCTAAATTATTTCTCCAAAAATCTTAAGAAAAAAAAGCTATTGTTTAAATTCCAATTAACTCTAAAATTACAACTCCCAAATCGCAGATCAGAAAACACTGATGCATAATATCTATATCAAAATACCAAAACAGTTTATAAGCTCCAATGAAAAACAACAATACGAACACCATGTAAATGTAGTCTTACAACCAAACTGCACACATTCAAAGGTGAAAAAAATAGTGACATAGTAATAGAAATATGAAATAGTGATAAAAGTACAATTTATTACTGTAAAATAGCACCATTTATTTATTATACATTTAAACAATTTTTTTATTAAACAATTCAAAGCAAAGTTTCAAGAAAGTTAAATACAGTTAAAGAAGCAATGCAGCAAATGAGATCAGTGAGATAAATACACATTACGTAAACATGTAAACACATTACTGTGAAACTATTCTGAAAGTGGCTACCTGACATTGCTGCTCATGGTTTCAGCACCCCCTTAAAATAATGAGGGATATAAATTTAAAGTTTTTGAATAAGGGAAATTTTGGCATGTCAAAGTCAAGAGGGTGCTACTTTCGGTTAAAACAGCACAGGCATTTGCTAAGAAAATCCGTTAAGGGGACTTAAATAAGTCTTACCATCAAAAAATAAGAGTGCTAACTTTCTAACTTTGATTCCAGTATTGATTTAACTTTAAATTTTGAAAACTTATGAAAACTGATAGATAATTAGGATAAGGAATTCAACACACCTTTTCTTGATATAATGAAGACGGAAATCTTGCAAAAACATGTAATTCTGTTCAACAAACTAGAGCACAAGAAAAGTTAAACTCGAAGTTGAAAAACTTTTTTGTTTTTGACTTTTTTGCTTGGGATATTTCTTGATATAAGTTGCACAATTTCCAATGTCCGACTGTTTTTAACCATGTCCTCTTTTGAACCCTGAGCTGATGCATTAGATTTCTTTCAAGAATTAGACCTGTTTACAAAAAAAGACAGGTATATATTTAAGAGAGGGTGGGCTTGGAGATTTTCTGAAATTTTATTTCAGGGAGGCTTTAAAAAGGAGGAACCTAACTATGACTAAACCATGACTGATTTAACCTCACCTCAGTTCAATACTTTTTTTAATTCATCCAAATGTAGACCAAAGCAATTATGCCATGTGCTTAATAACCATGCCGCCACTGCCTAAATATTCTTTACCCAAGCCCAAACAAGTCATGATCCATCAAAACAGGAATAGACAATACTTTTGTCCTTTATTCATTTTTCTGGCTTTTGTCCTTTTTTAAAAGAAATATCAGCACTAGCTTTGATTGGTACTCAAACCGTGCCGAAATAACTAACCCAATTAGAACCAAGAGACATAAAATAACTGAACTTGTTGAATTTCTTTAGGTAAAGACTGTTGGGTATAAAATACCTCAAGCTAGGATAGGTTGAAAAACAGATTTAAAAAAACAGAAAAAACAAGACCCTAAACAAGCTTTTAATTTTGCTTTAGATAAAACACTTTCACAGATGACAACACTCCATGCATGAGGAAAATATATTGTAAAAACAATATTGTAATAAGAACATATTGACTGTTTTCAAATGGTAAGACAAAACATATACACAGGTGTCGAAATAATGGTCAGTTGCCGGTTACAACCGGCCACATGAGAAAAAAAACTGGCAATAAAATTTGTGAAAAGCAATATAAAACCAACCATTATCACTACTTTTTTACTACATAAAGGAATAAAACTAAGAGAAAGTTTAGCTTCTAATAATTTTTAGCAAAGAAATCAGTGTTTAAATAGATTAATTTTATGGCATATATTGTACTGATACATTTAGATTGCAGTAAATTAAAATTTTCATAAATTCCATTTCTAAGATTTTTTAATGGCTTAGAGGTTATATAACAATTATATTTTTTACTCTAAACCATAATCACAGCTCAACAGTTTTTGTACTAGAAGTTTAATACTTTATATGTTTTGTTAGGAATACTGTAGCATCAATTCTTTCATAGTTTTTGAAGAATGACAACCCTTAAATACAGATAAGTTCTATTCACCCCACACTTGTCTGGCGTTTACACACTTTCGAATATTGTTAAATTATACATGTAAATAAAAATGGAAAGAGGTGTCTCTGTTTTTTATTTTGAAACAATTTTCTAATATGACAGCAAAGTAAATCACAATAGCTTCTTCTGCTACCTGGAAATTCTGCCTTTTGTTTCAGGTGTATGGTATTTTGTAAGAGTATAACCAACAACTAAATAATGCAATATTATAATATTTATCTCAGATTATAATAGTCCTACTCCTATCAAATCAAAAACTTTCATATAGATAGTAGATGTGTATTACACCTCTTCTTCAATTAATTTTTTAATACAAAAGCTTTGGGTCACTGTTCCCAGGCCCCTTTTCAAAATCATACTGTCTTCAATTTAGAGCTTTTGAAACTATCTTTTAAAATTATTCTTTATTTCCAAAGTTCTTCAAAAGATTCAGAACTCAAGAAAAGAATTTCTTCATTCCTCAAAAAAGCTTTGTTGGGTAGATACTGAGACTGACCTTAAAACGAAAAAGGTCATGCACTGGTGAAGGAAAAATTATTTTTGAAAAAATTTTTTGTAATTGAATTTTCCTTAATGTTGCAAATTGTGTATGAATTTTCATGCATGGAATTATGTTATAGCCTGAGATATTCGACATTCAAGTTTGGGGTAATTTTTCTATACACTAAATGACATCACAAATTCTTCAACTATAGGGAAATTCTCAACGTGACAAATCTTTAAACTCAAATATTTTGAGAACGGAAAGCCGGATTGAGATGAAATAAAAACTGGTGGTCATCATATTGCCTCCTCTTTAAAATGAACTCAACTTATATTTTCACCTCGGAATCCCTTTAAAAGAAATTTCCAAGCTTTCAAAAAGATATTTATAGATTGCTGATAATCTAATCTAAGTATGTTAAGATTCTTATCTTTAATAAAAATATTGTTATTGTTATTTAACTAAAATGATTGAATTTTCAGTGGTTTTAATAAAGTGTTATTGGCATCTTGAAAAATTTACACATCAAGTTATTTTAAAATTTGTATTTAGAGAAAATCTAAATTGGTCCAAGAGAAACCATCAATTTCAGAGCTGACAGGTATATATTGTTATTATTATTTCCTATTCATACAATGACAAAAGTACTTACAAAAATACATTGAAATCTGAAATCAAATCTTTCCGAAAGAGCAACAACATCTTCGGAATGAAAAATACCTATTAAAAACAGAATAAAAATCTTTTGCAAAATACTCCTGTCATAAAAAAAACCTCTGCAGAACTGATTATGTCACTATTATTGTAGCATTAAATTCGTTTTCAATATCACTGAAAAGTGGTTTTCATTTTTTCATACAGATAAATTTTTTAAAGGCTATAACTTATGGCTAAGTAAACATTATTCCAATAAACATAATAGGCTACAGGGTACGCACAAACAAAAGGTTTTTACTCCCTCTTTATTTTTACACATTAATTTAAATCATTTACCAAAGAAGCACATATTTTAGACTTAACACTATGAAATTTGTAAGGTTGATACTCTTTCATACAAATAAATTGATGATCAAACCTTATTGCATCCTTGAAACAATTTATTTAAGTTGATAACATCTTTCATTAAATTATAATCTATTTTGACACTGTATTCTGACACTCTAACATTAGTGGGAAAATCACTCAAATTTCAGTGCTTTTCTGGTCCACACTTATCATCTTAATGCTCTATTTTGTAATTTTTGACGTTTTCTGTGATGCTACATATAATGGAAAAGACTTAAGACTTTTCAAAAACAGGGAAGAAATAAGATATGAACTTTAGAAATGAGACAGAAAGAAAGGGTTATTATAAGAAAATCATTGGTTTTTGCTTGATAATTCCATAAAATTATATTTTGATGGCTATATATTGTATAAAAATCCTGTCTCCTTGTCCAAAAACACCAATTTCTTATAAAAACGCTGCAAAAACAAGGAATTCGTGGTGGGGAAGAAATGATTTTTTGGCCAGAATATTTACCATTGGCTACATATGTTCTGACCCTAGAAATGACAACCTATAGTGTATTAGATTGGAATATTACTAAATAGGCGCATTTATTTACAACATCCTGTCTGATGGAGTGTCTTAAATGTGCCACTAAAACTGCTGATCTAGACAATATTAATCAAATTTTGTGAAAATATTTCTTTCAATTTAGGTGCTTGTTAACCATAAAAGTTAATACCTTGAGGATAAAGGATAAAAAGAAGGCTGTTATATATACTGACTTTTTATTTTACGGAAATCTTTTAGTGAATGGTCTGATTTCCTTGCAAGGAAAACATTTGAGTTGAAGATCTTTGACTCTGTCTTACTTAATGTGTGATTAGTTTGGGATAAGGAGTCGAAACTAAATCACATATTCTTACTGACCATTTTCAAATTTTCGTTGTTTTTTTGTTTTTTGCTTTTTAATTGTGAATTTTTTCCAAGGTTAATTATTTTGAATTAGGTTAAGTCTTGTTATTACTAGCAGCGCTGATAATAGTTTAGTGAACATAATCTTCATGTAATGCAATTCTGATTATTTTACAATCTTACATCAATGTATATAACTTTTTGTTGTTTTAATAAAACAGGGAATTTATTGAAATAGTCTAAATATTCTAAGCTAATTATGATCATTTTGTAACTATTCCTGGGCCATTTTGGGCCCAAATTTTGCCCCAAATTTATAAAAATTGTGATCCTTTGGTGAAAGCAAGACCTGGAAATTGAACCATGTTGGACGTCAAAAAAGAAAATTAACTGTGTATAGGTTTTTTATCTAATAAATTCACTAATAAAGTCCATTTATATAAATTGAAGTTAATAGACATCATTAAATGTAGCCAGTACAATTAGAAAGAGCAGTCACCAGAAAGAGAAGAGGGCTAAGAACAGATCCCTGATGAAACCCTATACCTTACATACATTCCAACTCTGTGATTCACTAAACCAGGAGATTTGCTTTTATATAGTGGTGGTCATCAAAGCCCCCCCCCCATGTTTGGGGTCTGAGGGTAGAAAAGTTTGAATTTTAAAACTACCAGATGCATTTTCAGCACAAAAAAATATAATTTTTAAAATTGAAACAAAGCAATACTGATGAAGAGAACACATTTTACATGCTATCATCATATCTAACTTCTTTCTATAGCTTCAGACTCTGATTTGTTAGGATTCTTCCAATTGTCAAATGCAAAGTGGACAGTTTTCACAGTTAGAACTAACTCAGCTCGAGGGTCCTCTCTTATTTTTCAGCGCTTTTGCACTAGAATTTATACAGTTTTTTTGTGACTGGCATCAGCTAAACAGGAGACTTTGCATTGCAGCGGGAGGACGGGAGTATACTCTAGCTCCAAAAACGAGACACTCCTGGCCAAAACAGGAGTGTTGGAATATATGACCTTATGAAATTGAAATCCTTCCTGGATTTACACCTGCCTAACTTTTGTATATACTGTTGCCTGCCTGGTTAAATAAGATCTATTAAAGCACCTTCACTCCAAAGCTACACTTTCCAAACCTCTTTTTTGATCAGTGTTTATTGACTGTTACAGTTGTGGGAAAACTACCTTACTAACACAAAGAATATACTGAAAATTCCGGCTATTTTTCTCAGCTATTTATTGGAAAGAAGAGTTAACACAAACATATACAAACAGAGAGAAAAACAGCAGTCAAGAAAAGATCCAAGCTCAAGATGGAGGCATGCACGAGGGGCAAAAAAGATAGCTAGCTAGCTACATAGCAATTAGCTTCTCCTTCTCTACAATAAAATAAGTGAAACCATTCTCCAGGGATAGAATATTTACCTCTCAAATGATAACCTTGGTCTTGATTCAACTTCAACAGTCACCTGTCCAGTGTCAATCTGCCAACAGTTGAAAACAAACCAGCCAGAACAGTCTGGAAAATTACCACCACCTGTACTGGAGGAGATCCTGTTTTATAAAAAGACACAAAGATGGAGAGCTAATAGCTGTACCTGGAAAATCTTTCATGTTGGACAATAAAAATTTCGACTTGCAAATTTAATGTATCGGCTGAGAATGACCTAGTGCCTGAATAGTAGGGCACTTTTGGGCAAAATCACAGGTGCAACAGCAGGATAAAAAGCTGAACATCATATGTGCGACAAACTGAATTTAAAAATTTGAATTTTTACTATATATACTATAAATACTTTCTCATTTCTCCATCATCCTGACCTTCTACTTTTAGATAGATAATAGGGGACAAAACTTTCATTAAAAAACTATCTATATACTTTACCAACATCAATGTATTTTATGGTAACAGCACAGAAGTGTCACTTCCCAAAAAGTTGAAATGCGGCATTACAAAGCCTCGAAAAAAATCTGGGGTGCGACACTCAGACTGGTGCACAAGTCCCCCTCATAATCGCTTTGACCAGTTTGATTTCGACAGTTAGGTACAGTTAGAGGTACCTAGCTAATTTTACTCCAAGACAAAAAAAATACCTAAGTAAGTAAATTTATTCAGTTACCAAATAAATACAAGGAAGAACAAAAATGTTAAAAATTACAACTATAATTATATAATAAGGAGGCCATTCCAAAAATAAGGCCCGAAAAAACAGTAAGAGCTTTTACCATATTCTGTATTCTGAGAAGGCAGTTTTGATTCCAAAAAAGAATTTCTAGTTGATTTAGGATGGTCAACAAGTTGTAAAATGTCATTCATATACACTGGTGCCTTTGAAT
>JANSTP010022570.1:0-15155 GCA_025330745.1 Cladonema radiatum
TCATTTTTTGTTGTCAAGGACTCAAATTATATCTTTTTTCAAGAAAATTACCTTTCAACCAAAATTTTTGAAAAATTAGGCCAAAATAGGGAATTTTCCAGGGGAGGAATTTTCTTAGAAATTTCCTTATACAGATAAGTATGTAATTAGTCGGAATCCCCATAAAATTGCACTCATTGTGTATTTTGATAAAATAAACAAATCTAAATTAATTTTGCCTGTTTATTGCTCCCCCTTAAAGTGATGACGTCAATGAAATTCCCGACAAATCGATTTTATGGTCTCGGCGGCGTCAAAGTCGTAATGACGTCAAAATTGCGTTAACATGACGTTATTCGCATGTCAGTAGTCAGTTCATTCAATATTCTAACAAAATAAATGACAAAAGTCAATTTCTAACAAAAATTGTCTCTCTCTATCAAGGTAAAATGATGATGTCATCACAAAGAATGGGGCCTGAATGAAAAATGTTTTTAGTGTCGATATTTTTCGAGTTAAATTTTGTTCCTGCAGTCAAAATTTCATGCAAAAATATTAACTACATCAGAATTTGCTAAAAAAATCACTTTAGTGTGTAGTTTTACCCTCCCCCAAACCCAACCTCCCGTCCCTGAAGAAGCGGAGTAATTAAAAGCCCATAAAAAAGTTCTCAGAAAATAGTTCTAATTTTGCACAATATCACCAAAGAGACTCGCCGAAATCCCAATACAAGCTATTTGTTGGCGATATTAAAATGTCTTAAAAATTTGAAAACAAGGCTTTGGTTGGGAGTTTGATGACATCATTTCAATGTATGACGTTACGTCAGGGGGAAAATGCTATATTTTCATAAAATTTTATAATATCATTTTTATAATTTTTTTTTGTAATTATGCTATATTTTATGGTAATTTGTTGGGTATTTAGGATTTCAGTCTTGAGGGAGAGGGGGTAATTTTATACAAAATCTTTCCAAAACAGTCATAATAAAAGAATGCAATTATCCAAAGTTGTCCAAGGAAAATCAAGTGCCAATTTGCAGTTTTGCTTTACCAACAGATAGTACTCTTAAAAATTAAAAATCTCTTACTCCTGAAAACTCATTCGTATCTCTTGCCTACCTTTCTCAAAAATAACGATTTCTCACCCAGACTATTGAGTCTTCCCAAAAATCAAGCTTCGCAAATTCTACCCTAATAGCTGGCAGAACTTTGCTGACACTAAATATATTCCATTGACGGAAAAGTTTAATTTTTCAAAAGTTTTAAAGCCTGTCTTGTAATATTACAAAAATTTTGCACTATACCAGCCAAAATTGCCTAAAATATTAACGCCAGTTTTTGAGAAAATAACCATTTTTTTTGGTCCATATTTCGCTGGTCCATTTTACGTCGGTCCTTTTAACGCCAATCAGCAAAAATTAACGTCATTTAGGGCCGGCGTAAAAAGGGCCGATGAGGTACTGCCTAGCTTCTTGGCATATAAATATGGACTATGGGTTTGAGTTCACTTGGCAAAAGAAAATATTTCTAAATATTTTAAGATTGTCTTGGTTTTTTCGTTCAAAGTTTTATATTTTTATGATTCATTTTTACTAAATATTGTTTATGACGACTTTCAGGAAAAATTTTGTGTATTTTCGCGATAAATTTGAACTATGATTCGTCTATTTTAGTAGCTTTTTAAGCTCCTTGGTAGGACTGTCCTTATAAAGCCCCGCCATTGGTCTTAATGCGACAAAATCACATCCGTTTGGCCGTCTTTTTGATTGTAGCATGCTAACAAATATTTATGTAGACTAGATCTAGTCTAATATTTATGTAACATGCTATCAGAATGAAAATGTTCATTATTGTAGCATGGTGCGACAAAATGTGACTGTAGCATTCGTTTTGCCACATCATACTACAGAATCGCATGGAAATTGTTGATAATCTACTGTAATATATCAAAAAAACTATTGTAGAACTATTAGAAACTCATTATGATGTTTTATAAACATAGCGGTTGTATTGTTAAAGTTGGTTCTCGAGCGTTATCAGATCTCTAGAACACTCAGTGCCTTTTCAAAAAGAACTACCACCTTTTTTTACTTTGGTATCTTCAGGAGTCGATTTTTCCCTTGCTTTTCTGCCCCAGCATTTCCTAAGGTCAGAGGGTGCCACAAGTACATTTCACCACTTTTTAAGCATTTTGAAAATAATGCAGATAACGTTATTCATTACTTTAACATTCTCCTTCAGAGAACGAGATCTTTTATTAGAATTTAATACAATGTGGGCAAACGAATGCTTTAAGGTATTATCCTCTTTCGTGACATTGTAGCATGTAACATACTACAAAGCAGCATTTGTTTTGTTCAAAGTTTTGCTGTTGGTTGTTAAGGGAAGAAAAAATTATTTCTAATTTTTGTGTTTCAGTAAATTTGTCAAGGTATTTTATATTTTACTATGAATTTTTTATCAGAATAAAAATGTTGAGGTTTTTAATAAGGGACATTTTCTTGATATCAGAAAATTATTCAATTCTGAATCTTTATTCTCATCGTTCTTTTTCGTGTTTTAGTAAACTTCAAGTTACAAGTTACGAGTTACGAGTTACGAGTTAATTAATTTAATGAGTTACGAGTTCTAAAACACGAGTTGTCAAACAATAACAACGAGTTGCAAGTTAAATTAAATCAACAAGTTGGTCTGGAAAAAATGCGAGTTGAAAGAAATTTGCGAGGTGTGAGCTAAAAATTTTTTTGAATCTAATAATTTTCGTTAATTGTATGTTTTATGTAAGAAACTTAGAACTAGATGCACCAAATATCATGGCGCTTTAAAACTAAGAAAGAGCAAGTATACTCTGTCGAAACATGCCTCCTTGTGACAGGAGTTTGAAAATATACATTGAATTCACTGGCCGGTTTATAAAAAACTGTACTAAATATAATTACCGTAAATCCTTCAATAAACGATTTACTTTCCAAACTTTTAGGGTAGGCATTTATTGAGGGGGCGTTTAATAGAGGGTGAACGTTTATTAAAAATTAGTCTGGGTTGTACAAAAACTTTGAAGAAAATGTTTGTGAAGCTCGAATTGAAGCATTAAAAAAAGGTTCAATATGAAGTTTTTTCTTCATTTTTCTTACAGTAGTCTCTCTAATTAGCCAACACCATTGGTGCAAAAAAATCTGTTGTCCACTAATTAGAGGTGTCCGCTAATTAAATTTAACAATTTTTGGGCTAATTTTCGTTGTCAAGTCAAAAGTTTGATGTATTTTAAGGTTTGTGAGGAAGGGGAATATTGGATTATTGCAGACTTAGAAGAACAGATATACCGGGTTTTTTGACAGCACACACGGAGGAGGAGAATATGGGCTAGAAACTCCCGTTGAATATCGTTTCATGGGACCTTCAAAAGCCTTAAATTCGTTGCTAAAAAAATAGAGAAAGCCGAGAAGGAAACTGAACGATCGTAATAATAAATATTTAAAGTAATAAAAAAAGGAAAAAGATTATAAGCGAGAATTCTTTACTCTTCATGAAAAACCTTACCCTACCCCCTCCTTGTAGTTTTTCCGCTGTAACTCCTGAACGGAAAATTTTTAAACAGTAGAATCTTGCAGCTTTTAATAACTTTTTATTAGGAATAGTTAAAAAAAAATTGATCCTAAAACTTTGGGCATCCTTGCCTAGAAGCCATGTTTCAAAACCACCCCTCAATTATTAAAATTGAATTTTCAGAATATAGGTTACTGAGAAAAGATACTGTCGAAATCTGCTCAAAGTACGAACAGCGTTCACTTGACGTCATATATTTACCGTCATAACGACTGTATGACATTATATAAAAAATGACGTTATTTTCAAGGTTTTTTGACTGTTTTCTTAAAAAATGATGACGTTATCATTATAGTGACGTCAGCAAAGAATATTTTTGCTTTAATCGAGTCAGTAAGACTTGTATTTCTACTTGACAAAGTTTCGTTGCTATAGCGTTACCGGAACTCAAAAATATTGGTGAGGGTCAAACTGATTCTCCCCACCCCCAGAATTTTTATTGTTAAAAAAGCCCAGTTAAAATAGGGTTAGAGACTTTGAAAAAATTCTTGTGGTGTCCGCTAATTAAAAAAAAAAAAAAAAATCTCTACAAAGGCCATTAGATGAAAAAAAATGTGTGTGCTAATTGGAGTGTCCGCTAATTGCTTGTCTGCTTTTTAGAAAAATTTTTATGAGAGTTTGTCTAGGATTCGTCAGGTGTAAAAAGGTTTATTCGTTAATTAGAGATGTCCGCTTTTTAAAATGTCCGCTTATTAGAGAGACTACTGTATTTTTTTTTTTGCCTTCAGAATGTTGATAGAAGAACATCGATTGGACTTTCTTTCTGTATTTGCATGATCGAAAAAACTCTTCTAAACGCCCTCTTTCTGAGTGTTGAAGGAGGATGGGCGTTTATTTAATTTTTTTAAGTTTTAGAATGGACGTTTATTGGAGGAGGCGTTTAAAAGAAGGTGATCGTTTATTAGAGGATTTGCGGTTACGGGGCATGGCAAGGCAATCATGATAGGATTATACGTTTTTCAGAAGATTTTTAGGCCAAAAGTTCATATGAACTTATCATGCCTGAAAGAAAATTACATCACGAGAACGTTCGTGACGATTTGCAGCACTGCGACCATGATGCGACTTGTAATAATTACGCCAACTAATAAAAACGAATCGGTAAAGAACCGAGAGGAATTTAAAAAGGTGTATAATGGGTTTTGTAGACAGTCGACTCTCTCCATTTGGAATCTCTATTATTTTAATCTTTCTGTTATTCTAAAAATTATATTCTCCCTGAAACCAGAACATTAGAGATTCATCATTTTCTAATTAATTGTTTTAACATAAAATACAAGTTGAGATCCGACACCCTTATTAAATTTTTGACAAGATAATTCACTCTTTAAAGAATACAGTCCTTCTTCTCGGGTTCTGACATCCAACTCATTGATGGGTACTCAATTTTGGGGCGCTTACTCTAAATTGACAACTTCTTATGATTTAAGATCCATGAATTATGTGTCATCACTAGCTGCTTTCAACCTCGATCATGAATTACTATAAAATTAATTTACAAGTTCCAGCCAAGAATTTCAATATAAACTTTATCTTCTAAGACTATGCAAAATTAGAAATGTTTTGAGGAATATGACAAAAAGCAATTTTTTGAGGCAATACACGGTTTTAGAATCTCAGTTCCGTTCTGTAAAATATACGCTTATTGCTAAGTGACGAAAAAATTTCGAGCAAAATCTTTCTTCAGACGCGGCAAACTTACTACAGAAAGTGCATTTTTCTTACTGTATTCAGTCAAATAATCGTTATTAAAGGTCTTTAAAAGCCTATATTTTCTTTAAAACATCAGTTAAACAATACTTTAAACGTTAAAGCATACGATGAGTGACTAAAGTGTGGCAGATGATGACATAGGGAAGTTAAAACTTGATGACTTCAAGTGATGGAGGTCATGGCATTGAAAGTATTTATATCTCTGAGAAACAAATCAACTGTTGGTTCTCTAGACACTTTAATTACAAAGTAAGTGATTTTATTTTAGAAAAAAATATTCTCTAAAACTCTGAGCTTTTTGCTTTTGCCTTTTGACAGATGAGAGCCAGTGGCATTCATTTATAAATATAGCAGAAGACCAGGCAGCCAGGTGCTATACTATAAATTGATGTTTCCATTGTGTAGTATGCACAGTATATAGTATAGCAGAGGGGTTGGGGTTCTATAGCTTAGTAATAGGTTAAAAAAGACATATAGTTGGCTATGGCAAACACATCTTGAGCAAACTACACATGTCTCAGCAGCGACTATACCTATCATCCAGAAATGCTTTTTTATTACCTATGCACTTCCTCAATGACAATGTTCTGTATTCTTTTTTCAGGGCATTTGCTGCAAATAAAGAAAATATCCCAGTTGACGCAGAAAAGGAACGTATTGAACGAGCGCTCCTTCAAGACACAAAAACAAACTTTTTATTGATGGACAATATTTGCCTGATCCATTAGATTTAAATGGCTAGATGGAGAACATGGGATAACATTGTGTAGAAAGGCTACGTGACGGGAAATCCATAGTTTCAATTAACAAGCCTGCATCTGTAAATGTTGATCCAGCTGAAGAAAATCACAAGGCATTGAATTTAGATTACTTTCAAAATATTGATATTATTATTGAAACACTTCGAGTTTATGACATATTTATTCAAAAGCATGATTTTTGAAAAGTACATTTTAAGTACTGTACATATATACACTCATTTTTTAGCATGAGTTTTTAAAAGTTGTTTATTGGATAGCCCATTTCAGTTGACATTTATATATTATTCATTCACTTTTAATAGGGTGTTTTTTCTGGTGCTTTTTGAGTGTTATGACCTTTTGTATAGCCCAAAAGAAACCATGCTGAATAAGTAATATTCAGCATATAGTGAAGTTTCTCTTTGCTGCTTCAGAAAAAGCAAATTCTTTAGTTTTAATTAAATGGGAAATAATTAGATATTTCGCATCTTAATTTATGGATCACAGTTTTTTTATTTGATTTTTCAAATCTGCCAAAAGTTTATGGTACAAACCTGAGAAGCCTTTCCGCATTTTCCTCTTAAAAACTTGCCAATTCCATTGCAATCTATTATTATATTTGTATTCTTTTGTGCTTAATTGCAGGGGGGTTGAATAAAAGCGTGGTTATTGTTATTTTCCAAAATTTCCATAAAATAATGGGGGATCGTGGTATTTGCCTTTTATCTTTGATTCAAATCTAAGATCCTTAGTTAGTAACAGTATACATAATGGTGTATACATATATAGTGAGAGAAAAAGTATTTGCAGATGTATGGCGTCATCTGTGGTTTCTTTTGGAAGCACTGCCTCTCATAAGATATTCTCGGGTGAAAACAGATCTATGAAATAAAGTATTGCCACTTTGCATGGAAGTGTTTCTTGTTTCTAAATTTAACAATGTATAAGTAAATAATTAGCGTATAGTTGGTAGAGATTCAAACAAACTTTTCGTGGGGTCAAATTTTAAAACTGTTGAGTTTAAACCCTTTTTTGTCTCAAGGGAGGAAGGAATAATTTTACCGCTTCCTCCTCCGCCCCCCCCCCCAAAAAAAAAAAAAAAAAATGAAACGAAAATTTTAATCTCTCAAGAGCTGCAGAAGTGCCTGACTTTTTGCTGGTCGGCATTTTTCGCAAAAACATGATTTCCAGCTTTTTAATGACAGCCGCACCTTGAGCCAGCACCTTTTGAGTAAATTTTGTTTGTTGCTACCACCAGTGTACAAAGTTTCACATGGATTTTTCGCATTTTTGGCGTCCTTTGGATAGCCTTTAAGGTTTAGGCCTTTAAACCGTTGGTTGTTTTCTTTTGCGGAACCATAATAAAGGAAACGAAAAAACCGTAAACATCTTCGATTTTCGGCGTTTTTGATGACGTCACTACATTGTCACGTGACTTTTTGGGTACATCTTTTTATTTTTCAAAACTTCACATGATACTTAATATATGTGGTAAGGTTCTTGTCTAAGGTTTTCATTCATTGGATATCATAAGACCCTTATCTGATCGTCTGAATTCAAGACATCTAGTCCAACCATCGGCTCATTTAATGTAAACCGCATTTTCTCGAATAGAAGCCGCCCTCAAATATAAGCCGAATTTTTGATATATACAGGATATATAGATATTATAAGATAGACAACAGATATAGCTACCGTATTGGTAAATAAAAGCCGCCCTCAAATAGAAGCCACCCTCGCATGGTAACCGCACTTAAAAAATAAAAATTAGGTAGTACAATCATGGACAAAAATACTGTAGACAATGAGTGAATTCTGCCAGTTTTTGGATTTTCCATTCTACATCAACGTGGATTTTTTCAGACGAAAAGTTGTAAAACTCGAATTTTGTCGCTTCCACAACGAAACCGACTTAATGAGCTGGAAAACCAACCAAAAAAGGCATTGGGTGGTTTTCACCCTTTCACTCAAGAGGCTCAAGGCTCATATAGATAAATCGCTGTCTAACAGGGTATCTAAACTTCACACATATTATCGCTTGTGGTGCCAATTTATATAGTAAAGACTTCAAAAAGACTACAATATTTTGACCATGATTGTAGCTGAGTAGATGTGGATTTTATTCGAGAATTACGGTAAGGAGATTTTTTCTAAAAAGTATTTATTTCCTGAGAGCGCTTCTCAAGTGGTAAATAACGTACTGTGTATCTGCGGGTGGCTGTAATCTTTGCATAACGAACATCAGGCCTCGGTTCTGAATCAATGCGTTCCATTTCTGCCACTTGTGCTAAACAAAGTTAAGAAGTTAAGTTATCTTTATTTAACGTCGGTTGAGCTCAGGCACACCATCTGGTGGCCTATATAAACCGACGCCCCGGGGTCTTAGCGTACTTCGTGCTCCCATTTGTGCCTACAACGTTAATTGACAATTGCTCTACTAAACAACCCGAGAGTGAGCCGCCTCGGGGATTCGAACCTCAACCGCTCCGAACCTTTCATAGGACTTTGCAGTTAAGTGATTACCACTGCACCAACGGCCCATAAGATACTTACTTAGAAAATGCTTGCTTACATTACCCAGAAAATTACCCAAATTACCCAGATTACTTAGATTACCCATAAAATACTTACTTAGATTGACCGCCTTCGATATCGCCCAAATAGTGAAGTTTTGATAGGGGTGATAGTGTAAGTAAGAAAATGCAGAGGAAGTATCATTCTATATCATTCTATGCGTGGACTCACAGGAATGACTTGGGTTCTCTGGTAAAAACAAATTTACAGCCTGAGTAATGATGCAATCATCAAAGCTTTTAGAGCTTGCATGTATTTGCGTATTTAAGACATTTCAACTGTCAGTGTCTATTGTATTCAACGAAACAAATGGATATGAAAGTTTTAAGTAGACTGGGGTCGAAAATTAAAAAATAAATCTAAATCTAAAAACATGTTGCTTGCTTTCACTCATTCAAAAAGCAACGTATATCTTACATATCGCATAAAAAATAAATACAATATATATTGTTCAGCCCCGTTGGAAAAGATTTGGGAGAGAGTCATAATATTTACCAAACAGGCTTATTACACCTGACCAAAGTCCAGCCTTTTCGGCAAAGGCTGGGATCTAGTTTCAAAATATCCGATTACTATAATATATTTTTTAAAATATTTAGACAATCACTCAAACTTTCATGCTACAAAAACTATCAAAAACTAATGCTTAAAAACCTAAGAGGTTGATGGCATGCCCCAAAATGCACTAAATTTAATAAAGTATCCTCTTAAAATCTGGTCAAATTGTTTCACTTAGGAAATATGCTTGTTATTAACATAACTCAAGACCTTCCATAAAAAGATGTTGTAGCCTATGTACAAACACAATCCTATATAGACCATATTCTTGGTATTCAACCTAAAAGGTTACAACTCAATGCTAATATTTATAGAAAAGATGCTTAAAGATATTTTGCATGGATGGACATGACATTTTTCCAAACACTTTTTAATAGTTCTTCTGCAAACTCTCTCTATGTACTTTCCGAAATTCTAATTTAGGGAAAGTAAAGGGCAGAAGCTATTATGGCAAATCACTGTAAAATCAATTTGATAAGTGCATACTTTGGAGAAACAAGCTAACAGCAAGAACACATTAGTTGTCACAAAATTAAAAAAGAAATATAAGTACTTTTTGTATGAATATGAAGCATTTAAAAAAGATCAGCATAATTTTCCAATTTAAGTTTATTTTTGCTGAGTACTTTTAAACCCTAGTTTGCATCCTGATAATACTGTTAAATAATGGGTGATAATAATATATGCATAAATATTATTCTGTGTGTATATAAATAACCTTTAAAAATTACATATTATTTCACAAACCAAAAGAATATCATCAACATTTTCAAGTATTGATATTAGCATTTCAGTGACGAGGATCTTGAAAGTTTTTAATCGACGTATTACTTGCTCGACCCAAATTCTGAATTTTGCAATGTCATTACTTTTCTTTACTTTTTCTTTACTTCATTTGGGATAATCCTCATATACCAGGTGGAATGATGAGATATATATATTATTTGCTGTACAGTCATCAGCAATATTAAATCCTTTATCTGAGATGATTTAACAGATTGAACATCAAGAAAGTTGAAATGTTGAGTCAATTTTTTATCGGATATTGTTCCACAGTATATAGGCTTCGCTTTCAACATAAAGACAATGAATGAATTTGATGCCACACCAATTAAAAATTTTACTGTGTTGTGATGTTTATATTCACTCCAAGTAGCACTTTGGATTAGGTGTTTCCATAATAATTTTTGATGAGTCTATTATACAGACTAAATTTCTAAATTTATGAAAATGCTGTGGGGTAGTAGCACAGGAATGTAAACTACACGTTTAAAATATTCTGCCATAACTCTCAACAAAGCATGAAAAATTATCGAGCACGATCCTTCACAGAAGTTGGCTCACCATGAAAACATATCGAACAGACTCTGCTGTCTTCAGAGGGCTCTCAAAACGTTGGATGTTACAAACGAAAACAGCCTAGAAGTAAAGGAAAAAAACTATTAAATTGTGTTTGAAAAGTTTCATACTGTACGCACACACAAGCAGAACCCACAGCTCAAAGAGAGCAGCAGTAAAACCAAACAGTTTCCAGTCTTTGCCTTTGATTTGCCAATCTTATATTATCTCATTGATTCCTGCCAGTGAGAAGGCCCAAGAGCTGCTGCCCAGATCAACTTGACCAAATAAAAATACTATATCATGATCAACTAACCTGAAAGGAGGGTCACAACTGCGCACAATTCCTCTTTCCTGGAAACATTGTTGGTACACAATTCTTCTTTCCATTTTTTCAGCATTCTACTGCTTTTAGAACAACTTTTCACAGCACATGTTAGAGCCACTACTAAATAATGATAATTTTGACAATTTAAATCACTTCAACGAAGTGATTTATTGATTTTCTCTCTCTTTTTTCAGAAAGTACCTAGCTGCTCTTGCTTTGTTCGCCTTTCTGTAACGTGAAGAATAATAAACTTGCTCGAAATTTTTTCGTCACCTAGCAATAACCGTATATTTTACAGACCCGAACTGAGATTCTAAATCTGTGTATTAACATTCTTATAAACTTAGTTCATTCTGATTACTCACAATCACCAACAAACACCCTTTATTAAAAAGTTTCTCTAAGAGTTAGTGTCTATCCCAAAAATTAATACACCGAAAATCTCTTAAACGTTATACATTTAAAATCAGGCAAAGAGAGTGGGGCACACTCTATGACAAAAACAATGCCCATCTTTTACATATGAAACCAAAAATACATAAAAATCGAGAGAGAGATTATCTTTACTGAATAAAATATAAATACTAAAAAGAAGTGAGTAGATCAATACTTTAAAATAAATTAGTCAAAAACAAAAGAAAAATCAAGCGTGTGAGAATTACGAGTGAGTGAGCAAAACCATTTGAAAACAACTATTCAACACTTGAATATTCTAAATTAAAAACATCAAACTAGACTAAAAATGTAAGTGATGAAAGTGGGTGAACTTAAAATAAAAATAATTCTAACGAATCCAAAATCAAAAAAAAAAAAGAAAAAAGTGAAGACTAAATAAAACTTACTCAAGACACACCACAGCGGCACAAGAAATTTCAAAAACCTTTTTTTTTTTTTAAAAAAAAAAAAAAAAGCAAGTAACAAGCACCAGCGTTTGCACCAGTTGAGAAAACCACAGAAATATAACAATGAGCCAAGTACATTCAATATTATTTAGCTACGGGAAATCCCTTGTAGGAGCAAATTTTTTCTACTTTTTATTTTTAGAACCAGTCAAACCAGCCAAGATGAAGAGTCTCGGAGACGAGACTGACCATCAAGCGCACACGTTTATGCATGCAATTGTTTGAACAAAAATTGAAGTATCAAAGACAAAAAAAAAAAAAAAAAAAAAAAAAAAGATAAAATAAAGAGACGCTAATAACTTGACTTACTCCTTAAAAGTCTATAGTTATTGATCTATGTTCTTTAATTGTTTATAGTTATGTTTTGTTCTAATTTTCTTTTTTAATGACTATTGTCGGTATCGCCGTACGTTTCGAGGTTTCTTTCTTTAGGGGAATCTTTGGGAGCAATATTATCAAGATATATACTAAGGGGCAATAGTTTGGGTAACAAATTCACTGGCTCATAATTTTCAAACACTATTTCCAACTTTAAATGTTGCTCGATTTGCGGCCGCCTTAAAAAAGCACAATTACTTAGTAGTTCTTGTATTGAATATAATACTCGAGCTGCATTACTGTCCAAGTGCAGATGTCTAAAAATCGGGAGCCTTAACCAAAAGTAGTTTTGTTTTGTTTCGTTTTTATTTTTTATTTTTTTTTATCTTTTTTGGGGGAGGGGTGGTACTACGCCTAGTGGGTGAAGCCCCCGGAATTTCTGCTTATTTCATACTCGAACTAGACAGTTTTGTCTAAAAATTGGTCATTACATTGATATTGATACTGTAGCTTAGCCCTTAATTCACGCACACCATTAGTCTTCATGCAGCTGTCACGGAAGTTAAAATATGAAAATGCGAAACTTCGTGCCTTTATAGCCTGGATTGGCAAATCTCAAAGTAGAAGGCCTTGGGGATTGAGACCACAAGGAACAAAGTAGATAGGATACACTAGTAAAAAGATAAATGCTTAAATTATTTTTTTCGTGAAAGATACAACATAACACCAAATAGTCTTTGTTCTGATACAGCGAGATATGAACAAGTCTAAATGAATGGGCTTGTGATCTAGGCACCGCACAGCAAGAAAATGAGAAACATACAATATAACGCCTCATATCTAACATGCTACTTTGCAAGATGACATAGAAAGTAAGGATGGAGCATAAGTAATGGAGCAATGAAAATCAGTGAAAAACAGAGAAAAGTAAACAAATTGAGCAACTTTTTAGGATTCGGGAGATTTCTTTAAGCATCAGGAGATTGGGAGGTGACTATCGGGAGACTCCTGAAAGTATCGGGAGACTTGGACCATATGGGGCTGCTTGGATGAGTTTGGCTGATCCGTGTTCAAAAGAAGGCTTCAGGTTAGTCAAAACTATGTGATGAAAGATGTTCTCCATCGTTAGTTACCATAATTTCCTGAAAAAAGTTAAAATCGTGAAATTCATAAATTTTTAATTCGCAAATTTTTTTTTCAACTCGTAAAATTAAAGCAACTCGCACTTTTTATTTCCCAACTCGAACATTTTTGCATGTAACTCATGAAAAATTCTTTATAACTCGCAACTCCCTATCCTTAAAATATAATATAAAAAATGAACTCGTAACTCGTAACTCACCAACTCACAACTCGTAACTCACAACTCGTAACGCAGAACTCTCAGATTACCAAATCACGGCTGGATCGTGTTCAAAAGAAGGCTTCAGGTTAGTCAGAACTATGTGATGAAAGATGTTCTCCATCGTTAGTTACCATAATTTCCTGAAAAAAGTTAAAATCGTGAAATTTATAAATTTTTAACTCGCAAAATGCTTTCAACTCAGAAAACTATAGCAACTCGCACTTTTTATTTCCCAACTCGAACATTTTTGCATGTAACTCATGAAAAATTCTTTATAACTCGCAACTCCCTATCCTTAACTCGGAATATAAGAAATTAACTCGTAACTCATAACTCGGAACTCACAAACTCACAACTCGTAACTCGTAACGCGGACCTCACAGATTACTAAATCACATATACTATTTGTAAGTGGTACTTCAGAGTGACTTCCAAAAGCTAAAATCAAATTCCTCGAAATTCAAAGAAATTTTTGAAAAGTATCAATTGGGTTCATTTTAACAGGGGCAAATAATAGGTTGGTGAAAAATTTAAGGAGGTAAAGCTATTAGTCAAGAGTCAATTTAATCATTAACGTCTAAAATTGATCGCTTTTCCCCGCTTTTTTGATAATGGCTCTAATCTGAGCATATACACTTGTTGTTACTGTAATGTAGCTCTTTTTGCTCCTTTCCAAATGTCTATAGATTTATGTTAAGCTTTATTGCTTTAGTAAATACTATTACCTCATTTAAGACGTTTCCATAAATTTATGTTTTTTTATTGTGCTGATTTTCTTAGATATGACAAGTGCATAGACATTTTCATAATATTGTTTTTGTAATCCAAGAAGATTGTGCTTTGTAATTTGAGATTTTTGCAATAAGTGTTTTTATTGAGTTCGCCAAAGTTTTTTTAAGTATTTTGAATACATTAATGAGTTTTAGAAACATTAAAAGGTAGCTTTTTAGCAATCTTACTTGGAAATATTATGCAATAATGTTTATTATATATTAATAATTAGTAGTTAAAGCCATTAAGATGACGCTTGTTAGCTAAAGTTGCTTGACTGCTTTTTCTTTACTGTATATTATCAATTTGCGATAAGGAAAAGCAAACGATAATATTTTTCAGAGCTGCTCTTTTCCGAATTGAAGAATAAAAAATTTATTAGGCAATATTAGCAAGGGTATTTATATTAGCTGATGGTCTATGGGTATTTAGTTCGTATTTTATTATAAGATACAAAATTTTTTTTCAAGAGAACTGATTTTACAATTTCGATTGTCTTTTCTTTTAGGTAAACGACCTTAAATTTAAAAGAAACTTTTTTTAGTTACATGAAATGAATTTTTTAATTCAAGATATGCTAAAGCTCGGTTCTCACTAGAGGAAAATAAATTCGTCGCCTTAAATTCTCAAAATCTCATCGCTTAAAATTTTTTTATTTTTTCTTCGCAAATGAGTTTCCACTTGGATGAGCGATCATTCATATCCATGGTATGTATAAAACAAAATCAAAATATCAAGACAGTTAGCAACTAGAGTCATAGTTGTCAAAATAGCGGTATATAGGCGACGAACGTATTTTCCTCTAGTGGGAATGGAACTTAAGAGTAACAAAATTAATAAACAAATGGTAATACCACAATTTAAAATATATTTTTTTACTTTCATAGACGAGTTCGGCTTTTACAAATTAATTTTTACCTTGGTCATTTTCTTTCTTTTGTGGAAACGTCTCCATCAGGTTGTTTTATTTATTCTCATATA
>JANSTP010022681.1:0-15149 GCA_025330745.1 Cladonema radiatum
ATAGAGCGTAAATATGGAATAGTAAAACTAAAGACTAAAGTTATATATATAAAGAACGATAAGATACATTCATATATATTTTACATTTTTAACTGCACGAGGAGAGTTTTCCCTCGTTTCCTGCTTCATTTTCCCCGCTATCTAAATGGAAGATTTTAAAAGGTTACTATAAAGTTTGAATATCAGCAAGAAATTTCGAATAATAAATTATTTTGCTGGTATGATATTTGTATTTGTGCTAATTTTGTATATTGTTTCATTTTTTGTTCAACATAATTTAAAAGTTGATGAAGAATATACTACGAATGTTAAATAGTATACCGCTTGAAGTCTCTGTGCCCTGATTTTAATAGCAACTATTTCGTCGCTTCATCTTTTCTCTGTTGATGCCATCTCCTTTTCTAGTTGGCTGTTAGACACGTCTAACGCTTTCACCTTTTCCTCCAATTGGGCAATCTTGTTTTGGTTTGAGGAGTTTTCCTTCTCCAAAAATGTTAGTTCTGAAAATTTATGTCTCTTCATTAATGGCAATAGTGAGAAGACAACAAAATTGAAATAAATATAAGCTTACTTTCCATGATCAGTGACAGCGTCTGATCTGTTGCAGTTGCAATGGGTTCCGTCTGCTTAAGACATCCTCATCTGTTGCTGCAATAAGACATCCTCGTCGATTTCTGGGATAAGATATCCTTGTCGAGTGCAGCCATAATACATCCTCTTAAAATGTTGCAATAAGACATCCTTGTCAATTGCAGCAGTAAGATGTCTTCATCAATTGCTGCTCTAAGACGTCCTCATCGATAGCAGCAATAAGACATCCCCATCAAACGTTGCAATAAGACATCCTTATAAGTTGCTGTGGTAGGACATCCTCGTCCATTGCAGCGGTAAGACATACTCATCCCCTTGCTTTGACGATTCAATACTTCAAGTGAATTTCCTGCAACGCGTAATAAAAAACCATTGTGAAAAACCTTCGAGTTTGCATCTAATATGATGAGTTTTGTTAACTATGAATTGTTCTTTTGTAATATCGGGTATTTTTGGAGAAAGTGTCTTAACGTTTGTTACTCATGTTTTTGATTGAAGTACCCAGTTTTCATCAGTGTAAATGCTCAAGCTTTTTTTCATTTTATCAAATTTTTCTTCCCGTGATAACATGTGTTGATCATATTTCAACCACAAAGAGAAACTCTCCTTCATATCTTCAACCTCAATTTCCCTCTTGCATCCCATTTCCTCAAATTATATGCGAATTTCAATACATAGCACGTCCCACATAACAATCTTTCCAAGCTTGAATATGTTTCACAATTAATGATGTCAACAATATTTACCAACAAATCTTGCAATTTCACCAATGCAATACCTTTCTCATCATCAGCTTGTACAAATTCTAAAAAGTCGTGATAAGGAATTTTTTTGGATCATTTGAAATAAATTCTGGCCCCTTTCTTCACCACAACGAGTTTTCAGTTAATGTTTTGTGGACACAGGTAGCTATATCAGCAGGGTTGCAAGCACTGTGTAGAAAATGCCACTTTTCTGAGTTATGTAGTTTTGAATAATATTTACAATAACTGCCCATTTTTTAAAAGTTTGTTTTATCCACTATAAAACTATTTGTGAGTCAGTCCAACATAAAACATTTGACACCTCGACATTTTCAATTAACGCAAACAAAACAGATTTAATCAACTTAGCTAACAGGACAGTTTCCAGTAACTGTAAACATGGTATTTACAGTTTTTTCAGAGGTACAAGACAAGTTTTAGCTGTCAAAAGCTCAACTTTAACTCCACGCATACAAACACTCCGCACGTACACAGCCACCCCGAAAGGTACACCCAAACTATCACAGCACCCATGCAACTCCATCTTAGTTGAGGCGCATCAATATGCGCCTCGTTTGAATTTCAAAGAATTTATCTAAAGTAAGTCGTTTAAATTAGTATTCCATCTTTTTAAAAACTGACTACAATTATTTGAATCACATGAATACTTCAATTTACAAAGATTTTAAAACAAAACTTTAGATGTTAAAATCATTGGACAAACTAACCCAAAGGGTTCAAACGTTAAACCTGATATTTTCAAAATATCTCTTTATAAGTACAGAAGTTTCAATGCTTTTTAGCTTGTTCAACAAACGAAAACTTGCAGTTATCTGTAAATGTTTCTCAAGAAATATCTAAAGTTTTAGACTCAGTTTTTGAAACTCCGTTTTTTTCTTTTGACCTAAAATGCTCCGAAACATATGGGTCGTTACTTGCCCATTTGTGGATTTTAAAGTTAGCGTCTGAGAATATTTTATTTTTATTTTTCTTAAAAATCGATAGCATCAGCAACATTATGAAAGTTGTTACTGAAGTCATCCACATATAAATTTTTGTGCAATTGTTTTACAACAGTCGTTTATTCAAAGAGCGAAAAATATTTTTGTAAATGACAACGAATTGTAGCGTTCAATGTAAAAGGACTGCAAATTAATCCAAATAAAACACGTGTAAGTCGATAAGTCACCATTTTTGGGTTCATTTTATGTACGTCATCAAACCATAAAAAACGTAAGAAACTTCTGTGTTTTTTTAAATAAAGATCTGTAAAAAAAGCTTGTTTGAGGATAGCAAAGTGCTATTTTTCCTATACGAAATCATAATAAAATATTAAAAACCTAATGGAATCAAGGGGGGGCCCCATGTGTAAATTAACATTCAATGAGTTTTCATTTTTTGTGTGGCATGACACATCAAAAACCATTCTCAGCTTAGTAGTTTCTCTTTGTTCTTTAATTATAGCTTTGCGGGGTAGGTAATATCGTTTGAAGTAGATTCATTCCCTTTCTCAATAATTTGATTATCAAGATAATCTTTTATGGTTCCATTGAATTGTTCTAATTGATTGTCTTTTTCTAATTTCTCTTTCAAAAAACATAATCGACTTCTGGACAGCTGTTAGTTATCAGCTAAAAAGCCATGTGTTTTCTAAAAAGCTATTATTCATAGCTATTACTTCAAAATTTTAATTAGGATAATTTATTGGGATTTCCAATATCACAAAGCCAGTTATCAACGTCGTTGAGGTTTTTCTCAAAGGTTGAAAGAAAATTGCTGTTTTCATTTCCAAACAAACGCTCCATAATATCTCCGACTACTTTTAAAGAGACAGTGCTATTTATATTCACAAACGTCGGGTATTTGAAATACCCTGATAAAATCCAATCAAAACAGAATGCAAAGTGATAGGCTTGTTTTCTTGACTACAAATAATTTTTCTGGTAATAAAAGAGTAATGAAAATCAGTTCCAATCAAGACATTGATATTTTTATCAATTGAACTAGATGTATCTGCGAGTTTTTGATCTTTCAAATGATGATAATTCGCACAAACATAAGCAATGTTTTAGTTGCTCACAGAAGTGCAAAATTCAGGCATGACAACAGGGGTAATCTTAAATTCAGAAACAAGATTGAGCAAAACAATGTCAACTGTTTTCATAAAAGGTGCTTTTTGCGCAAAAGTTTTAATTAAAATCTGTTCCTACCTAATTTTTGGCAGCTGAAGTTCCGTCTGAATTTTTTAGTAATGTATGTTTTTTGAGCGCCAATATCAAAAAAGAACATGAATTTTTAGACTCATTTGTTACTTGAATGATAGAAACATTAACAAAAGCCATTTGCAATAAAATATTAGACCTGTCATTTAAAAAATAAACGAACATTGTTCTTTGAAGAGTCTAGTTCTGAGTTCCTTTTGAGTTGAAAAGTACAAATAACAAAGTTATGTCTTCCGTTACACTTTTTACATTGATTTTCCCTTGAGCAATATCTAGCAACATGATTTTGGTCAAACCAAACATCTTCCTTTTTCTTTCAGAATGTTTTTGCAGGAGTTCGGGTTAGAAACTTTTGAACACTGAAAAGATTTGTGATTGGAAAAACCGCACAAAACGCAACATCTTTTTCCATGACAGCCTGATACTAAGGTAGCAGTAATATGAAAATTGTTATTATGTTGGAAACTTTTAGACCCTACTAGCGTCGAAGATGATATTGATCTCTCTTTTGTTTCTGCTTCAAATTTTAGACCTTTCAACATTTCATTAAGCTCCCGAATTCGTTCTCAAATTTTTGAGCAATGTGCATTTTTATTTCATATGGCAGTTTTTCATTGAGAAAAGGAACTAACAAACAGCCATAGGAATTAGACTCTTTCCCTAAGGTTGGCAGGTTTCTGATGCTTGACTCACCTTTTACCAAAAGATTTCGTAAACCAGAGACATTACTTGAATTTTTTACTGCTATTAATTCTACAAAATTTTTCATAGAAACGGTAATAAGAATTTGCGGATTGTCATATTTATTCTTCAATACTTTTACAGCTTCCATATAGTGTCCACAATTTAGCGTGAGACCGGAAATAGTTGTGACCGTGACAGGAAATAAGCCCCTGAGACGTCACATAAAGGAGATCTCTAAGAAAAATTATCAGCATCACTAGTCACGGTATTAGTAGTAATAGTCGAATGGTATTGGTTCCAAAAACCTTGCCAATTAAGAAATTGACCATTATTTGTTTTCGTTTTTGTTTTTTGTTGATTTGTAATTTAGCTAATTTTACTTTTACTCTGCCTGTTTTAGTTTCTAAAATATTTTTTGCAGATTTTACATCTACATATAGTTTTAAAATTAGCGGCTCTATTCTAATTAGTAAGCCGTTGTTCAAATATTTTTGTTCTAAGGTAGGTTCATATTCTGATTCAAAAAAGTTAATAAGTCTAAATTTAAAATTTAAATCGAAAAAATGAAAAAGAATTACGTCATGAATAATAAATTAGAGTAAAGGCGATACTTCACACAGTAGCATATTATACATTTAATTGAAACAGATGTTTATTACAAACCTGCCAATCCTCATGATTATTTAAATTACAAAAATGATCATCCAGAACACACAAAAAAAAATAGTCCATATAGCTTACGGAAAAGAATAGTTTGTTTCGTGACGAATCATGAAAGAATGGATTACCGCGTGAATGAACTGCACATTTTGTTAAATATAATTGGCAGAAGATTTCTCAACGCAAAACTACAAGGGCCAGCACCTAAACCAAAGAATTACAGCAAAATAAGTCCACTCGTATTTGCTAATTACTCAAACCTAAACCTTTCGAATGTTATGTTACTCGTAAAACCCCAGCAGCATTGATTTTGACTCATGACCTATTGCTACCTGCCACAGTAAGAGATGTATGTATGCACTATTTGCAGTGTGTTAGCTCATTTGAGACTGCTTGAATAATTCGGCAAATAAAATCTAAAATGAGTTGTGTTTCAAAATATGTCAGATATTACTTTACTTGTAATAAATGTGATTGAAAAGTAACATGCATAAGAAAGACTGTGATCGCACCAATAACCGTGTATCATCACGTAGATCAGGAAATGGAAGAGACAAGTTTGATAATCACATCTTTCAGTGCAAGAGTAAGCCCCTAGAGTAACCTTATTTTAAGTTATATTTCTTTATGAAGACTCCTTAGAAAAGCCTCTAAACATATCTGTCTTACCTTAAAGGCTTGAATTATGATACTTTACATCCTTAACTCTCATCTTATAAAAGATATTTGAAGTTACAATGATTATGTGAGAATTACATCTACTCGAATGCCTATTTATCACAAATTTATTTTCGAAAAGATTAAACACAGTTGAAGAGTATCAAGGAAATTCATGAAGTTCTTAATAAATCATTTTATTGAAATTATCATCATTTTTTCAACAATTTT
Organism: Cladonema radiatum; assembly: GCA_025330745.1. NCBI lineage: Eukaryota > Metazoa > Cnidaria > Hydrozoa > Anthoathecata > Cladonematidae > Cladonema > Cladonema radiatum. Next base: position 5,789 of record JANSTP010022681.1, read on the forward strand.
CTTACTATAAAGTAATTAACATATAGAATAATATTTACAAGATGAAAAGAAATGCTTTTTCAAAACTAAAACCAAATCTGACATAATGATGTTTTCCGAAGTAAAGTCAACTCCTTCAAGAAAGTTCTGAAAATAATTCCTGTTCGAGAAGGATTTTAATGTTATCGTCTGGGTGCTGTAGAACTCTGTATTTTAAGGGGTACATTCAAAACCTTCGTAGAAGCTCCTCTAGAATTAAAGTCATACTGCTGATTCATATACTCAAGACAATTGATAAAAGAAGGTGATACTTCCTTATTAATATGATCTGATACAAATAAATTATAATATTTAACTAAATCAAATAGATGGATGGCTGGGATTGGTGGTGTTGTTGGGATATAATCGGCAGACATATTCGGTTCTTTCAAAGTTAATAAAAATAATTTATTAAGTTTCTATATCCTCGTCAGAAAACACGTCTGTTCACCTCGATATCATTTGTGCTTTGAAAATGACACAAATTTGTAAAGCAAATTTTGAAACGTTTTAAGTGATTTATAAATAAGCTGATTCGTATAGGAGAACATTTACTTATAAAGGCGGTGTGGGTCTAAATTTATTCCAGCTGGAAACCATTTGAGCAATAATATGTTAAAGGTAGGAGATTCTACTAGAAGCCTCGGTGAATGGGACTGTAATATAAATGTTTCTCTTTAGTACGTTTGGTGCTTCAGATTTAATTGTTCTATTTGCAAATTGATGTTTGTCCATTATTCGTTGATCATCTAGCAATATTAAGAGTTGGAGAGACAACGAAGAAAAGCTTCAAATCCCTGAATGTTTATAATTGATAAGTGATTATTTTATATGCTAGTATTAAATAGTATTTTTATAGAGCACTGCTTGTATTTGTAAAGTTATTGTGGAATTTAAAGTAATTTTGATTTTCAAATAACAATATTTCTATGAATTTTTTCTGTCTTGGTGAACTCTTCTGACACACAAAATTTTAGGTCCAAGAACTTGAACATATCTGACAATGGATCTAACCAATAAAATGTATGTTCCTGTTGCCTAAAAGAAATAACATAACGCATTGTAAAAGGGACAGCTTACAGCATATATCTTAAAAAATCATTGTGAATTTCTTTAAATATTGGTTCGAAATACAAGCACATATGTATGTCTAATTCCTTTTGTATAATATTCACACTTTCATGATCCGTAATTTATGTTATCAATACAAAAACTAGATAATTTAAGTGATTCATAAGAAAGCTGATTCGTATAGGAGAACATTTATAAAGGCAGTGTAGGTCTAAATTTATTTCAGCTGGAAACCATTTGAGCAATAATATGGTAAAGGTAGGAAAAAAGATTTACAGAGATTCTAGTGTACATATATCTGCTTAGACGAAAATACAGTTACAGCACCAATCTTGCTGCTGTAGATTTGTGATAAAGTGTGGAATACCTGTCCAAAAGCATTATTTTTTATTGTCTATATGAATGGTTTTAGATTATAGAACTTTTTGTTGCCATGGGGTATAATTTACTTTTCTTAGCATGCATAAATATATGTGTTGTGCAATTTGGTGCATATTATCAGTCAGAGATTAGTTACAGATATCGAAACTATTGCCTCCTTCAGAAACAATATCCTTATTGCAAAAATTCCCATTATGGCAACTATTTCCTTTATGGCAAACCAAAAAACTATAATTGGACGAGGAAAAATATTTTGGATTAAGGAAAAACGTTTTGGTCTGCAATGTAATCTTCGGCTTTATACCTTAAATTTATCCAGAGGTTTTAAAATGTTTCCCAGGGCGTTTCCGAGATCTGAAATATAAATGAAAAATTTGCCTGTTGATTCGATATCAAAAAAAAACTGTTGTATGCATTTCCAAATATTGTGCATACTTTGATTATTTGGTTTTCAAGTTTTGTAAATATAAGCTGTCGAAATGGTGCACAATATTCAACTATCTAATCTGAAACATATCAGCTACTAGTAAAGAATAAGGTTTCTCAAATGGGAAATTGTTGCTGTATTAGGAAACAAAATAATCTCTCTAATAGAGAAATAGTTTCGGTAAAAGGGAATAGGTCCCTTTTCAGGAAATACTTTACCAATCTGTATCTAATCTCTGACTGATTATGGAAGTTTTCATAGTTAGAGTGGGGATTAAATACATTTTTTCAAAATATCACTCTTGCATTATCGACACAATATAGTGAGTGTGACAAAATATTACTAGCTGGAGCTTTTAATGTAACTGTAAGTAATGACGAATTATAAGCTTTTCTTTTGCATCATCATTTTAGTCATTTGAATAAGGATGTATGCATGTATTAAAATATCTTATTCTTTCAAATTTATTTGAAATTTCCGAAGGTAAGTTTTTCTGAGATTACTTGTGTATTTTTTTCTTCCTTTTGGTTGATAGTTTCGTGCATCTATTATGCATAGGTGTCCTTGCATCTTTCTCAAATAAAAATATGGCCTCCTTATTTAAAAGCTACTGTTTTTGCCATAAACCAATCAGATTAGTCCTTTCCGTGGAGGTGTAGAGAAATCGAAAGTGAGTCAAACGAGCGAGTTAAGCAGGTTCAAGAAGTTTGTCCTTTAGAACTGTTGGATTATTATGTATATAGCTAGTTACATAAGTTAGCTAGAAGCTCAGCAAACCAGAAGATCAAATATGGAGATGGTGCTACAAGTTTTATACAAAAAAAGCTAGCTTACAAGTTCTCGGAGGATGATTAATAAGATACGACAGTATGAACTTCATAAATTGGTTGAACTACAAAGAAAAAAAGAAGCATTGAATTAGTTAGACAGTTAGAGGAACTAAAACTGTGGGAGGTTCAGATCTCAACTATTATGCAACATGGGAAGGAGCAGCAAACTTTAGAGTAACAAACATTTTGATGGAATGCTGAACTTTTCCCAAATGAAATGCATGAATTGATTTATAACATTCATATGGTTTTGGTGAATAAATTCATCAAAACAACAACAAAGGAATTTTTTACTTATTTTGAAAGTTACAAATAAAACTTGTGTGCTTTCAAGGAACTTTCGATGCGTCAATGAATTATCATGGAAATTTTTTATATAGATGTTTCAATAAATATGTTTATAACATTGATATTGTTTCATATGTTTCATAATGTACAAATAACAAAAACCTAGTGTCGAAAGATTTTTATTGAGGGAACTAGTGAATTTGAAACATTTTGAATATCGCTAACATGAATAAATTCAGAATGTTTGAATAAATTTTTATTTAAAAGTTACAAAGAAATGTGGCTTTCAATCGAAAGACTTCTGAGGTGTACTAATGAATGTTCTATTCAAGCAAATTGTTTATTTCATAAGTTACGCACAACATAGTGTTGTGTCGAAAGACTTTTATTGAGTCAGCAAATTAATTTTTCTATGAATCAAATTTCACAGGCAGCCCACAGACAGCCAATCTTTGAATATCAAATACGTTTATGTAGAAGCCTCGATGAGTGTGACTGTAATATAAATGTTTCTCTTTAATACGTTTGGTGATTCAGATTTAATTGTTTTCTTTGCAAATTGATTGTTTGCCCATTGCTCTTTGATCATGTAGCAATATTAAGAGTTGGAGAGCAGCGAAGAAAAGCTTCAAATCCTTGAATGTTTTTAATTGATAAGTGATTATTTTATATGCTAGTATTAAATAGTATTTTTAAATAGTACTGCTTGTATTTGTAAAGTTATTGAGGAATTTAAAGTAATTTTGATTTTCTGATAACAATATTTCTATGAATTTTTTCTGTCTTGGTGAACTCTTCTGGCACATAAAATTTTAGGTCCGAGAGCTTGAACATTTCTGACAATGGATCTAACCAATAAAATGTATATTCCTGTTGCCTAAAGGGAATAACATTACGCATTGTAAAAGAGACAGCTAACAGCATGTATCTTCAAAAACCATTGTGAATTTCCTTAAATATTGGTTCGAAATACAAGCAAATATGTATGTCTAATTCCTTTTTTATAATATTCAGACTTTCATGATCCGTAATTTATGTTATCAATACAAAAACTAGATAATTTAAGGTCGCTTTAACTGTATGGTAATACCCATTTTCAGTTTTCGAAATTCAATCAAAATCAAGCCAAAACTTGACGTAAATCAGCAAAACTCATGGCAAGTAGTTAGTGAAAGAAGGTTCAAGTTCAATTTAAAAAAAGCCAATTTACATAATGTTAAATGTATATTTTACGTATCGATTGCAATCTGAAATTATCAAAATAACTATTAAGTTTTTCAATTTTTTGTTTAAAATTAGTTGGGAAGTCAATACGTAAAAATGGAAATATTTGAAGGATAAATGGAAGAACTTGACTATATGATAAGAAAATAGATTGTAAGATATTGTGGTTTACGTGAAAAGAAAAGCATATTTTACGGTCCTAAAAACCATGCAGAATTCATATAAAAAGTCGACAGGCCTGGTTGATTTACGTACGTTAACTATACTATAGCATTTAGCTCCCGTTATGAGCGCAACATTTACATATCCATAAATTAGTAATAATTCAGTCATATAGAATTGAGTTTTTGGGAGAATTTATGGTATGTAAGTTTTTAATTTTTCCCAGTGGCTATTCATTCGAAAGTTGCAAGATGGAGTGCTATCAAAAGATGTTTGATGGGTATGAGTGAATTAGTTGAGAACATCATCCATACTGCTTTCTTGAATGAACAACATTCAAAAAAATCGCCTATTTGAAAAGTTATGAATAACATGTTGTGTCGAAGGACTTTTATTGAGTCAGCAAATTAATTTGGATTAATATCCATATCTTTTAGACCGAGACATTCAAAACGTTCCAAAAAATTATTCATTCAAAAATTACAAATAAAGGTGGAGTGCTATCAAAAGGCTTTTGTTGTGCAGATGAGTTGATTTGAAACAATATATTGTTTTGATGAATAAATTTAGAAAGTTCAAGCAAACTGTGTATGTCATAGGTTACAAATAACATAGTGCTGTTTGTCGAAAGACTTATATCGAGATACCGAATTAATTTGGTGTATGTCTAATGTTTTGGTGAATAAATTTAAAATATTCGAATAAATTATTCGTCCAAAAGTTACGAATAAAGGTTGGTAGCTATCAAAAGACTTCCTTCTATGTTGATTCAAAGAGTAAAGTCTGTACACTCAAGTAAATTGGCTGTTTCATAAGTTACAACAAAGGACGTCATGGTGTTGTGTCGAAGGATTTTTGTTGATGACGCAATTTAATTTTGAACATTCTCCTGCATGTCGATGAAAAAATTCGAAATATTTTTAACAAAATATTCATTTAAAAGTTGCAATTTAAAATAAGATGCTATCAAAAGACTTTCCATGTGTGCAAATGAATTGATTGGGAAAATTATCTACTATTCTTTTGATGAATAAAGTTAGAGCGTTTAAAAAAATTACCTATTTCCAAAGTTATTATAAAATAACGTTATGTGTAAGCAAAGACCTTTTTTCCAAGTTGACAAGTTAATGAATAAATATAGAATGTCCAAACAAATTATTTTCTTCAATTAAGTGCTAATGAGCTTATTTAATTTGAAAATTTTTAATCTCCTCAAAGTGTCGGAAAAACGGAAATTTTTTAAGCTTTATACTAAAAATTGCTTTTTTGAATCCTTATTTTGAAAAAGCAGCTTACCAGCATACTGTAAAATCTTCGCCACAAATCAAATCTACATATTTTAGCCCTTTTTCGAAAGTTAGCACTATTTCAATTGATTTTTGTTGCTTTTTATGATTTTGTTTTGTTTTTCTATATTTGACATAATGAGTTCTGATTGTATTATTTTGAATTCCATTCTATAATTTTTGATTTAGAATTTAAGATATTGCCTTTTGCAAGCGAATAATTTTATACGATCAAACCTGTGACTGAATCTCTTCCCTGTTTGAACCTATATACATATGCCCTCTCAATGATAGTTGCTCGATAAAAATGACTAGTCATTAAAACCGTCAGGAATTGGGGGTATTGAGAAAAAAAGAGGCTTCCCCGGTATTTGAACAGTAACTTCTGGTGGAGTCTATAGGGGCTAGAAAAATAGACAGAAAGGAATTAAATTCAACATCGCGAAATTATGCAGTGCGAGTATAATGTTACCGACTTGACACTTGCTTGTCTCTACGATTGGAATCATAGTTTCTTTATCTTCTGTTGGCGGTAGCTAAAAATAAGTGATTTGATGATTAAATCGAAACTCCCTATTATTGACCATGAATTGCCATACTACAAACACTTCTTGCCTTTACGTTCGCAGTTACAAACTGTAAATAAAAAGTCATAGAGCCTTTCCTCCAGAAAGCAGTATAATCAAGAAGGAACAAATTTCCTTACCTACCATTGTCATTGTGCCAACCGCAAACTGCGTCACCTCTGTCATTGTCGCTTTTTCACAAAACGGCTGCTCAAAACCATGCAACCCTAAGTCTTATAAGAAGCTTCATACACCCATTCTCATGTCTTCCATCGTAATTTTAGTTTAGTCCAATCTTGATAATTGGAAGGGCAAGCGTTGCTCTAGGGCTGACTGAAATTCTTCAGCCAAGTCAACACTTAAAGCACCATTGTGCAGCAACACAACTTCCTTCTGTACCTTGTAAGAACAATCCTTAAGCATATGATCAACTTAAAGCGGAAACTTAAACCCCATTTTAAGGAGATTCGACTTTGTTAATTCAGTCAAATCCTGGGGAGAGAAGTCTTTGAATTCTATTATGTTTTTGACGCCAAGTGCCATTCCAGCGTTTAGGTTGCAAAATTCCTCCATTTCAGCAGGATAACCAGCGAAAAAAAAATTGGATTCTGCACTTTTGGATCAAGATTTGCGTTCAATCGAGCCATTGTTTCAAGCGCTTCCTTCCAAATATCTTTTTCCGAGCTTGAACAAAGCCAATAGGCCTCGTCTAAAAGGAAGAAGCCACCTTCTGCTCTCTTGACAAACTTTTCTGTTAGCTGTGCCGTTCCCCAAATTTGATCAGCGACAAGACCACTTCGCTGCACCTCAACAAAGTTATAATCTTTTATCATTCCAATATCTTTGAACACTCCTGAAATCATAAAGCACCCTTCTGTTAATTGAACATTGAAAAGAAATTTTGCTAGACTTTGTGTAAACTGGTTTTTAGAACAGTTTTTTAATTTCAGAAACATTTATTAAATGTAGTTTCGAACCAAAGCCTTAACATAAATGGTGCTTAGTGTTTAGTCATCCTCCATGTATGAATCTAATATCATATTCAGATTGTCTGGATGTTTAATGTTTACCTTACTGAAATAGAAGAAAATTTCCTGCCAATTGTCTTTTACCTACAGCATGATTCACAACGTTACTAGGCAGGGAGTGGCTACCGGGCCAATCTATCAACTATGAAGAATTATCTGAACACTACTGTGATAGCTCTCGCAGCCATAGTTTTCCCTGTACCAGGGTTACCAACAAACATCATATGTAGAAGTGACACATTGTTTGTTGAAATAAGCACGTTTTGCCAAAGCCTCAATTTTACGTTTGAGGGGTGCTTGTCCGTAAATATCTTTAAGGCGACTATGGAGCATTTTTAAAATCTTGTCGCCTTCTCAAATCTAAGGCATGATATATTTGTAAGAGTTCGATAACGAGAATTGTAAATAAAAAGGCAAAAAACATAAGAAAATTTAGCCCGAAAATATGTTTTATACTGTATTCATACTAATAGTGAGTTACAATTCATTCATTGTTAATGTGTAGTAGATTCCTTACCAGTATTTGATTCTTCGTCATCTGAAATCTAAAAATATTCATTTATATAATTAACAATTGTCTTGATTTTTTACCTCTTGATACCTTGACCGTTAATGTTGTTAATAACAATGGTCAAAAATCTTTTGGTGGCGATGCTATACAAATGAATAATATATTTTAGAAATTGTAATTGTTGATAACTAAACAGCTAGAAAAAAAAAACATTTTCAAAAGTGCTTTAATCACTATATTTCTACATTAATGTTCAAAACATCGAGAATGACATTATCTCAGCAGTCGGAGCCAAGGTTACAGTAATTATGAGCATTCTTGCAATTTAAAGACAAAAAGAATCTCCCAAATATTTGCATACTTAACTCCAAATGGATCATTTTTTATGAAAAATGAAAAATTACGGAACAGTATAAGATTGTTCTTCAAAATATAATTATGATGGTTTGATAAAGAACAACTATCTTCAAGATGTTTGTACCCAGTCTGGGTGTAAACTAGTTTTGCAACGATAAAATAGATTTTTAAGAGCGCAAAAAATTGAGCGGTATCCCTAAACTACTCTGTCATTAGTTGACATATTTTTCTTCGAAGTACACACAATTCTCGTAACTAAAGTCTGAAAATTTTGGAAAAAGTATTATTGAGAATCATTTTCTTCTTTAAATATTTGTTTATAGATTTTAAAACTATGGGTACTTTGTTTATCAATGATTTGGATGTATTCGAGTGGCTGTGTAGAAAAAAAAACTAGATGCTCCTTGCAGGTGAAATCTCTCGAGAATATTCCTGATTAACCTTCAAAATCTGAACTAAGGTCGTGCATATAATTCCATGTTGAGTTCATAATGAACACTGCGTAATTCAATATAAAATACCGTTTGGGCCGGAATCCGGATACACGACAATGTACGGGTAGATCCGGCCTCAAAAGTACAGTCTCATATAGTTACCTCGGCATATTACCGGATATGAAGTACGGAAGGGGGAAATATTCTCGTTTATTAAATTCATTCTACGGCAATTTTCGTAAACCGTATATTCTCTCAATACCGGAAAGTATATTGTAGGATATGTTTTCAGTAACTAACAAATCGTTGACAAAAATTTCAATTCCGATTCGTACCTGGTCATGAAACCTCAAAAACCATGTTTTCTCGGTGCTTGGGGAAAATATTCTTGAAATTAGGACCATTAGAGCCTTTCAAAAACAAAAAATTATTACTCAGATATTTTTGCATCTCCAGTTATTGCCCTGTCAGCAAAAAATAAAAAGGGACTGGAGCGAGAAATTATTCTGAATTCATTGATTTTCTGAAAGAACATTTGATAACAAAGATCCCCTGACAATTCCAAATGAATTCTGAGTAAAACTGAGCGTTTTTTAGATTTGAAATTCCCATTTGACATGCTATTTTTGAGTAACGAAATGGCGGACGGCAATTTTGATGATTTCCCTTTGTAGCCCCTCTAAAGAGCTACAAAAACAGCTAAGAAGGGAGCTGGGTGGTTTTCACCCATTCACCCAAGAGCCCAAGGCTCAAGGCTCATATAGATAAATCGCGCGAT
>JANSTP010022792.1:0-15147 GCA_025330745.1 Cladonema radiatum
CTGAAACGTGGCTTTCCGGTTATACTAAATATGATGTTTACCAGACTTTACAAATATAATTCTACCAAAAAGGTTAAAAAACAGAAGGATTAATATCTTATTAATAAGATGCATGGTGTAATTTCACAATTTTTAAGGTCAGTAATTTTTTTTTCGGTGCATTTTGCTTTCTCTCAAATATTTACATTTATAACATTTACTTACAAAAAATATGACAGTGGACAGACAGACGGGACTTTAAGAAGGCTAAAAGCCTTATCACCAAGCCCTTTTTCAACTCGCTTATGACATCCCTGATTCAGTGGCTTGGTGACGCCCTGGACGGTTGCTGGCCCGGTGTAAATCTGGGTCCAATTTTGGCAGCCCGGTGAATTTTTTGAAAAAATGGAAAATTTCAGGCAGTCCGGCGAAAAATAAGCCTAAAAATTATCTTTGCCCACAGAAATATATTCATAATTCAAACGTATGGGCCCAGTAAAAACTTTCCAAGTTTTCGACAGCCCGGTCAACTTTCTTAAAAAGTTGCCAGCTCGGTTAGATTCAGGCACGTCGCCGGGCCACTGAGACAGGGGTGTCTTATGAGAACCTAGATTTTCCATTTTTCTTATTATAGCCTAGAATAAATTTCAGAAAAAAGAAAGGATTTTATCAGCTGACAAAAGTGTATCCTTTGAGGCTATCTTAAAGTTTACTTTATTTTCAAGGCGTTTCTGCTGTATTGACTCCAGTTATTGACAAAGCGATTATTGTTTTTGATAGTTGTTAGCTGATTTTTGAATAAGTTGTTTAAATAAATCAATGGGTATAAGCATCACAATTTTTCGTGGCAATCGGTAAGCCTTGACCTATTTAATAAGCTAAATCCGACATCGGGAAAATTAAAAAACCCTTTCACTTTAGAAAGAGCTAGAGAGAACCAACAAATTAATCCTTGATAAAAAAAACGGAACAAAAAGCTGTTTAACCCTGTTAGTTTTTTTGCGATAACTTTCGAACTAAAAAGAGTTGCCCCATGATATTTTGTTCAGTTTTCCAAATTTTGCAAAAGTATCCTTTCAGACAAAAAAGGGCAATGCCATTCATTCTTTGAATGATTTCGGATGAAACGCCTGCATGATATTGGCTGTTCATATCGCCACCTATCATTCCTCAAAGTTTCATGGCGAAAGCATTTGTATTTCCATAGAAAATAGGGGTGGGGGCTTCAAAGCCCAGTCCCTCTTCCCCGTGTCTTTTTAGAGCCCCTAAATGGCCCGGCCTAATTAGGGTTAAATTCAGTTTTATCAAGTACTTAATCGCTCGGCTATAACTATGAATGACAAGTCATTCAGCAATATAGTTATGAAAAAACTGCTTTTAAAAGCGTGTTCAATGTTATTATTTGCATTTCTGAATTTGAATGGGAGAACAATAATTTATAGTAGTAGTTTTACTAGCAAAAACTAGAATAGATATAATTGGAATCAAATCAACCAGGTCCATGGTATAATATTTTCGGTGAAGTTATTTAAGTGTTAACGATGCTTTGCTCCAAAAACTTTAATGTAAGTATAAATTATGGCTATAGCAAAAGGGCATTTTTATATTTGCAAAAAATATTGGGGGGGGGGCAATTGCCCCCCTTGTCCCCCCTGTTCCGACGGCCCTGATTAGCTAATATTATTTTGTCGGCATTGGAAAATTGGATCGTTGATCCTTTAGTTCAGTAAGAAGTTTTAAAATTTTACATCTTGCATGTTGATGATACTGTCATTTTGGCTAAACCTGAACATCTTGATTTTATTCACCAACAACTGAACTTGTTTGATCCGAATATTCAGTTCACTATTGACACCTTAGGTTACAAACTAGTCCATTTTCTTGACTATAAAACTGAAAAGTCAGCTACTGGCATGCATTGAAAAGCAACACATACAGAACAATATTGTCACTTTACCAGTCAAAGTTCTTAGAGATTAAAAAAAGCATTGGTTAAAGCTTAATTTCAACGTAGTGCAAAAATTTACTCCATACACTTGCATTAAGTCAGCAGCTGAAAACACCTAGGTATTTGTCCCATGGAATGGTTACCCTTTTTATGTTACAAACACAAAAATCAAACTCTTAAAAACAAGGTTAGAGTCGGGTATTAGAAAGGACAATGATAATAGCAATGGCAGTGTGAACATTTATTTAAAACTCCCCTATTTGGGTATTTAAGCTCTTACAATGAGGTATCAACAAAATGGGAAGAAACATCAAAACATCAAAGACAGAAGAAAACCAAGACTTTTTAAAATTATAGAAATATTTTTTTTTCTATTGTAAATGTTTGAAAAAAATTTCAGGGTCGGAGGCTAATACCCAATCTAAAAAATTAAAAAATAAATACTGATTAGATAATGACACACTTTAGTTGTTATAAGCTTTGTTTAGTATTTTGACAATAAAATGGTTTTATTGAAGGATTCTTAAATAAATCTGGGGCATTTCTTATGGTGATTAAGAACATCATAGATAAGTCTCATGCAAAGTATTGGCTTGATAATTTTTTTTCAGCAAGGCGAACTAGAGACCAGAATTATAGAGAGAAACATATTGATGCAGATGAATTATTACTTCAAGAAAAAACAGCATAAAATTGATAAAATTGATACTCCTCCAAAACAGTCAAAATCTTCAATGGCCAACAAAAGTGTGCGTACTGCAAGTGTCGGAGCAATTGCAAAACATTGGGAAATGAAAGCGCTTGCCAGACATAACCCAGAAGAAAGGCTTCCGTACAACAAAATGGTTGGTTTAGCTGTAAATTTCAGATGTAAAGTATGCCAGGTGTACAAAAGTATAGTAAAGTACGAGTATTGTAAAATAGACAATAACATAGATAGCATCACTATGGACGATGGACTGCTTTTAATTCACTGTTCAATATAAAACCAAGGGGAACATTTGTTTTTAGTAAAGTGGCACCATATTCTATTTGACAATATTTACTAATTTTCGTGATCATCTTGCTGGTTTGAGAACTGATGAAGCAACAGTGAATTCCGGGGAAAGAGCTAGTGTTCGAATAAAAATGAAGATGTCAATGTCATTGCTAGTTTTGGTGTGGTGGATGGCTGACAAAATGGAGTTATCAATCAATGATACTTTGAAAAATACTTATTTCAAAGAAGTGGATGTATGTCACTACGCCTTTTTCATTTATACAAGAAATCATTGAAAACGTTATATCAACTTCCACACATATCTAAGTTTGTTAAGGAATCTTTTGAGCTTAATGATCAAGGTATTCAACCTGTACATACAAGTGGGTCAAGATGGGTGGCACATAAAGCAGCAGCAATGACTTTTCAAAAGCACATAAAACAGCGGCACAGACTTCTCAGAAGCTTAAGACACTTCACAACATCAATTAATTATTGCAAAGCTTCAAGCATATGGCCTAAATAAAATTGCCGACAAACACTAGACCAACAACACTAGACCGGACGCTATGCGGAACGGACAGTAAGCAGAACTGACATTAGGTCAGTAAGTCAGGAGGCCGACAAACATAAAATGATTGGATCAGAGAACTTCAAGATTAGTTTATTGCGTACGCTGTAACATATAAAGGAATGTCAACTGTAGTTTTCATTTACCCATTTCAATATTTCAATATCGTATCAAAATTTGTATTAAATAAGGAGCATATTCATAGTAGCTTTTTAATGTATTTAATCTCTTTTAGCATTTTCGTCTATGAGTTTTGCATGCTGAACCTTTTTAGATACCATAAATCATACTTTTGTGATCTATCGTATTTGTTGTCAGAGAGGATCGCAAAGTACGAGCGAGCAGGTTATGAAACATTGAACAATAAACTAGTAAATCAAAATCATTATCTTCCCAAAGCATTTAAAATAACATGACACAGAGTTGATAATAATTTTATAAATCCAATGAAATGAGATTATGTACGACCATTGAAGCAGAAGTTATCCATAGCTATAAGACCATGCAACAGGAAAATCTTCTAAATGTTTTTGATATAACCTAAAATGAAAAGGGAAACAAACACAGCATATGCAACATCTTGTATATAGAGAGCAATATACTTAAAGAAGAGACTAAAGTCAATGTAAATGCCCTGTTATATCTTAGTTTTCTCAGAATGCCATTACTATTAAAAAATAACAGTAAGGAAGTCTCAAACAACTAGAAGTTAAAGCAGCAATATGAGCTGACCACTTTCAGCATAATTATATCATACAGTGTTTTCGCTTTTTTCAACTCTCTCCTTTCCTAGCTGTAAGAACTTCTCTTATTCCTGCCTTTTTCATCATATTAAATTTTCCAAATCCCTCATTTTCCATAGATCAAAAAACAGCAAATTAAAAATCACAAAATCAACTAGTTTTCTGGAGAAAAAACTTGTTGGGCAATAAAGAAAAATAACATTAGATAACATGATCATATATGATAAATATGTGAATGAGACTTATTTAAGAACAAAGGGTGTCATCCGTCTACAGAAAAATTAATATGAACAGATTCTTCAAAATATTTAGCTAATTATATACAAAAGTTTTTTTAAAAGGATTGGATCCTTAAGATAGATCACAATTGATTCTATAAAATGGGCCATTCTTACATACTCCACAAACTTAATAGACTGTAAAATTTCGAATTACTGTCTAACGAAACAACTAAGTTTTAAAACATATAGCTTTAAGAAAATTATGACAGTTTTTCATCGATCACAGGACCGGGAAAGTGTCTCATGCATTTATTTGAAATTTTAGACTGACTCGCTAGTAGCAAAACTGCTGAACAAAAACTTTTCCTGGTTCCGATGAACATAATTTCCAAAACCAATACCATATATTCATTGATCTAGACAATATGGCTACAATCCAGCTGATAGATAGGTATAGCTATCCTTTTTCAATTTTTATTTCAGAATAGCAGAAAGGAATTTTGATAAAAAATTATAAAGGAGCATCGGCGAGTTCAAGAGTGACTACTCTCTACAAAATGCTGAGTTTGAAGAATTAAAAAAACAGAAGATGCTGGCATCTTAGCCTAGCGTAGCCAAGCCGCTTTTCTTTTAACAGGAAACTTATAGTAAATTGTAAAAGCATCATCACATCACTGGGAGAAAAACGGCTTGGAACAACGTAGACAAGAAAGCTGAGAGATTGTTTGTTTACTTTTAAAAACCAATCAGCTGAAGACATTCTATTGCAATTGTTTAATTCCCAAAGCCATTGGAAGATTTTTATTTTTTGATCTTTTTTGATTGGAAGATTTTTTCAATCTGTCAATCATCTATTTCATTGTTTTATCAACCAATGAAAATGCTTCCTTCCGATTTTGGAGGCAAAATATTTAGAGTGTTTTTGCTTGGGTTGTTCTAGACTCTTTTCACTCCCTTTCACAGAATTTTTCATCGATTTATAAAACTAAAATTTTGCAGAAGAGTAAAGAGTTTAGCTACGCTAGACTACTGGCATCTAGGAGCATCGGGGACTCCGAGAGTGACTACTCTCTACAAAATTCTGAGTTTGAAAAATTAAATGAACCTTAAAAAAAACAGAAGATGCTGGTTAGGGCATCAATTGTAGTATAGAGAAATCATGGATCAAAGCAACTTTCAAAAACTGTTCAATTTCACCACACAAAGCAGCAAAATCTATCTCCTACACTATTCTTTCAACTTAACTACTATACCGTTTCTGAAGAAAATATTTACTCTGTGAAACCTTTTAAGACCTCAACTTGAAACATTTTTTTGACTGTATCCATCTTATAATCATTTATCCATTCATGCGGGAAAACTCTATGCAATTTTTTTCAATGCATAAAATCTCGATAACCTTTTTTCGGTTGTCTCACCAATTCAGTTCAAAAACCTCGATGCACCCAAGGTGAATAATTTGAATAATTCACTCAAATTCATATGCGAAACAGACCAAGCATTATTCACTTTTGATTTTTCTAAGTGAATATTTCTCAGGCAGGGTGAATAACGCGGCCTCAACATGGTGAAAAAATAAAAATGATGTAATGGTTTAGAGCCGGAAGTTCTCAAAGACTGTAAGGGAATATTGAAAATGAAGACCTAAAAAGTTTTTCCGTATTAGACTTTTGGAAAAATATGACTTCGGAAAGAAAATTTAACATTTTTTCTTAAATTAATGAAAGGAAAGAGAGAGAAAGAATAATACTATATAAAAAAATGATATTTGATTGTTCTGAAAAAGGGAATAACAATTATTCACTCTGGGTACATTCCTGAGATTCTGATTACTGCAAAAAAGGCTTATTGGAGCATTTGAATATCAAAAGCGGACAGAAATATTGCTCTATTAAATTCCGAGTCAATTCTACCATACTGGAAGCTTGGGATTCCACATATATCCAGAAAAGTTTAATTCTAGCAGCATTGCCAACATTTTCATTCAAACGTTGCTTGAATTAACACCGCTGCAGGTATCTTTTCACTTGTTTGATATAACCACCCTTTGCACAGGGAGCATTTTACAGTCTGCCTTAAAAACAATATGTAGTGAGTATCAGACATTGACTTAAGATAATAAATGACAAAATTGCATCGAAATAAGTGCATCTTATGCAAATCTGTGAAAGGAATACAATAAGAAAACATATAAATGTTGTTGCTATGTTTTATGCTACATTCAACACATCTGTCAGGGAAATGTCAAGGTATGCTTGAATCGCAACATAAAAACTTTCTTGAAAGATGTGTCAAATATAGCACAGAATACAGAAACGATTTTTATTTCCTTTCATTATTGTATTTGTAATATATATTTGTATAAGATGAGTATATTCCCAATCAATTTTACACCGAACACATTCGACAGGCGCCAAACAGGTGAATCTTTAATATATGCTCTTTACATTTTCTTCGTTTTCGAGACACTTCAGTTGGAAACGGAAAAAGTTTGTCCTTAAAGAACGACTTTAAAATATGTGGATGGAACTTACAGTTTTCAAATTTCACATTGGGTGGTAATTAGCCTGGCGTTTAAAAACACTGCATTTGAAAACGACGATGAATAACAGCTTGGGGAATCCTAGAGCAAACATTCTATACTCCTTTTGTTTACTTTATAAGCCAATCCGAATACAGCATTTTCAAAAAAATCTCTTCTATTGTTTTAATAACCAATCAAATCCAATTACATAATTCATTAGCCAATAAGCATGCTTCCCTTGGATTTCTTTGGCAAACATGATAGAGTTTTTTGTTCCAGGATTTACTATACGGTGGTAATTGCTTGTGTAGCAGTAAATACTAATAATGTATTAATGGGAATGGGAAATGTCCAAAGTCTACTCCATTACTCTACAGTTGGACAGATACTACTTTTACTTTTACTTCAGGCTTATTAGATAGAACAATCATTATTTCTGACAAGAAAAAAAAAAGTTTTTGATAATCTTGTATTTCTTAGAATTATATTACTTCAAAGATATATTCTACTGAAAATAACGTAATTGTTATGTTACTAACACCACCATTTTCTTGCATTGTTTATAACATTTTTTTTTCTCGCCTCATAAAACTTTCAATTTTTAGGTTGCGTCCAATAGGTATTTCCTGCAGTATTAGTCTCTTAACCCATGTTTCTTGCTCATCATCCTCTCTTAGGTTTTTCACAGCCTCTCTAGGAATTGGTGTCACAACTTCCAGTTCGAGAATTTTAAGTTTACTGTAAAAAGTTTCGAGACAGGTGGGGTTATTCTTCCTGTAGAGCTATTTGCTTTATAAGATTTTTAATGGCTGACTATACATTTCCTCGGTATTTTTTTAGGTATTTTCTTTTCTTCTATTTTGAACAGATATTTGCTCATTATCCACGATAATGTCATTCTTCTCAATTTCTTGTATTTACGTTGTCACCATTATCCATAGGACTTATGGTTTCATTTTGGGAAAAAAATCTTTCTTTAGTTTCACCATCTTTCTCAGAATTGGGGTGTATTTTTGTTGCTTAGCGTATCCATTGTTGAAAAAGTGAGTTTCTATAAAGTTCTGTCAAACTATTCCATGTCCACCTTTCACATGTTTCAAAACGTACAAACTCTTGCTTACATGAATCTCCCAAACTTTTCAAAACTTAGCTTTTTGAATTCACCATCACTTTTCAAGACATCCATTTTTAACATCACCCCCCCCATTTTTCTTTATTTTTTAAAGGTGACTTTTTTAACCTTTTTGAGACTTTCCATTTAGAAAGTAGTATGAAACAAACATTCTGACCGAATTTACAGTCCAGAGAATGTTCCGATGAGGATTTGCCACTTAGAAAATCGTTTTTTCGTCTACCATAGTGAACAAATGATGGCGTCATTCATAATGTGATGGTGTCAGCATAAATATGATGGCATGACTTCGTACATCTAAGATTGCACTATTAGTGTGCATAGTTTGTCTACCCAAGGAGTATTGTTATTTTAAAAATCCAAGGAGACAGAAACGACTGCCACCATGCCAAGCAAGGTTCGTATATACCCCATGGCAAATAGGGTTAATATGCTCTGTGAGTTCAGATGCTGAGAGGCTTGTAATATTCATTTCATAATAACTAAGAATATGAGGAAAACAAGGAATTTATTAACGCAGGGATACTAGCTTACTGACAGTAGAATAGAAGAAATTGTTAGCAAGGAAACACTATTGGATAACTACTTGTAGCAAATGAAAATTGTCAAAATGTACAACTTGAAATTTTTAATCAAGGTTCACATCGAAATTATAGGTATCTGTTATATTTGCATGAGAAAGGTTTTATTGAAAGCCAAGTACCCTCTTATTCTATCCTTAATTTTCTATTGCAAGCATATCTGCAATATTTGCTCGTGAAAAATTACCCAATCAAGATGGTACGTATTTCAGTTAAGCTGTTTGTTTTACGCAGTTCTACAAATGAGTATTTTAGAAATAGGTCTGTTTTGCCTGAACGCTCAAACTTACATCAGAGAAAGAAAATTATTTTGATATTCAATTGGAAATTGCAATGAGGCCGAACAATTAATAAAAAAAAAATAATAGTCAATGAAAACTTATTTACTGCCGGAAGGCAGTATCGATGTAGAATTTCTTTTAGGGGCAGTTGTAGAAAGCCTTAATCGTGAGAAATATGTAAAGGAAAGTAAATATACATTATGTAAAGGAAAGTAAATATACTTCAATGCATGCAGATCATGTATGAATTTTTAAGAAAGACCAAGAATAAATTGGGAAGGTTTTGCAATCCGGTCAAAAGAATCCAAAAGTCATGAAGGAAATAAGTTTTTCATTGTTTTTTGTGTCTGCATCGTTTTCAGTAGAAAGTACAGTATGAAACAAAATAGCTAGACGCAATGAAAGAAGAGAGATCAAGAACATACATTCAAACATAAGATATAGAGCTAAAACAGTTACTTATAATCAATAAAAGAAACTTCATGGTTTCTTCAACTGCTCTGTAGAAAATTCTCCTAATGTTATTTCCATTGCACGTTGTGACCTACTTTGCTCTCTCCTAGGGGTATTTATGTAAGATATTGCAGAAAACAGACACTCAACACGAGCCAATACATATTCACATGTTACCGATGAATTGAGTAGCTGTGTTAATATAGGTGCTTGCTACTTGTGCATAATTTCTTTTCATGAATACGTATGCCTCTCATACATCGGAATCAGTTCCAAACTTGTGCTTTATAACATTGTTAAATAGTTTGCATACAAAAACCAATGCCTCTTAATCATCCATCTGATCAGTTTCATTTTACTTAAAGAGCCAATATCCGATGTAATGCATTGCAACAAATGTCAGCGAAATAGACTTTAGCGCTGCGTTAAAGTTAAAAACAACATTAGCGCCAAAGTATGGCGTTCGCAATGCATTACATCCGATATTGGCTCCTTAAATACAAGAATTGTGTTCATGTATTCAAACAAAGAGGGTAATGTGACAGGATCACTAAATTTCTCAGATTTTGGTGAAAAAGCCTCCAGTGCAGACCATATATCTAACAAAGATATCAAAATCCTAACAATTGAAATTAGGAACAAAGAAAGTAAAAATGTTCTTTTGAGTGCATTATTTATACCGCCATGTGGCGAAAGTGGAAAATTAATATATTGCATAAGATTTTTGATATAGTTTTACAAAAAGCTTTGTTTTGGGAGATTATAATCTAGTTTTTTTTGAAATATGACTCTCTCTCTCTCTTCACTGGACGCTTTTCCATTGATTAGCAAACCAACTAGAGTATCAGAGCACTCGGCTACTATAATAGATAATACAATTATAACTGAAATTTTTGATGAAACTCTGCTGAAGGGTATCCATAAAATACGATATATCTGATCGTTTTCCGATTTACATGTCAACTGATACTGGAAAATCAAAAACAAAAGCTCCAAAAAAAATCTTCGGGCGAGAGTTTAGCAATAAAGCGACGGTTGATTTCGAAGATCAAATTTCACATATTAATTGGGGACTTTTAAACTGGAATACTGACGTAAATGGAATTTATGATAATTTGATAAAAATTTTCTCTGGCGTGTACGATGCTAGTTTCCTAATAAAGGAAGTCGCCTTGAATCACAAAGCCTTAGAATCTCCTTGGATGAGTACAGGTTTGAAAAAATCATCAAAAACTTAACAAAAACTTTATATCAATTACTTAAAAATGAAAACTGACGAGAGTATGAATAAATATAAAATGTATAAACAAAGTTAAAGTTATGCAAAGTTGAAAAGTTAAGACAGAAATCCAAAAAAAAATTATTACAGTAATTTGTTTGAGAGATATTCAGGAGACTGCCAGAAAACATGGAATATAAGAGATTATAGGTAAAAATGAATCCTAATCTAATTCACTTCTGAGAACAATTAAAATTGACAATGAAACAATTCATAGTCCAAATGATATTGCATCTGAGTTAAGTAAATTTTTAGTTAACATAGGACCAAACTTAGTAATAAAGATACCATCCACAAAAGTATCATTTCAGAATTACATTGATCAACTGAACTCAATGTTTGTAAATAATCCTCTTTCGGTTGATGAATTTGAAAAAGCATGTAAAAGTCTTCAACGCAATAAGGTCCTTGGATATGATGAGATAACTTCCAATGTCGTCATTGATTCTTATGACGTATTAAAAAATATTTTGTTTAAGGTTTTTCGTACCTCATTAGCTCAAAAAAAATTTCCGAGCTCACTTAAAATTGCCAAAGTTACTCCTATTTTTATGTCTGGTGATTAAACTGAAGTCAGTGACTACAGGTCCATTTCTGTGTTGCCAGTTTCTTTATAATTGACTTTTTGAAACAAACCAGCTTTTATATCAAAATCAGTTTGGCATTCAAAGAAATAATTCTACAGAACACGCAATTTTACAATTGTTCAGAGAAGTAGGGAATAGCCATTTGAAAATGGGGAATGTACACTATGAGTTTTTATACATCTCTCAAAAGCTTTTGATACTGTTGACCATCATATCTTATTGAAAAAGCTAGAAAGTTATGGTGTTAGGGGATCATTTAATTTGCTACTGAAAAATTATTTGGAAAATAGGAAGCAATTTATTCATGTGAATTCACTAAAGAAATCATATCTGCCAGTGACTTTTGGGTAACGACAGGGATCAATACTTCGTTGCCTTCTTTTTATTATCTACGTAAATTATCTATTCAAAGCATCAATGCTAGTCAAGGAAGTCATGTTCGCTGATGACACAAATCTTTTCTTGTTGTGTAAAGATGTAACCATATTATTCGAAACAATGAACCGTTGAACTGGAACAAATTAGAATTTGGTTCAAAGTAAATAGTCATTAAATGTAAAAAAAGACAAAAAACAAAATCGTCTCTTTTCCACTCACAGTTAAGAAAGAAATTTTTACCTGAGATCTTACCTAGTTCATATATGGAGAATATTCAAATTCAGCAGGAAGAAGGTACTAAATTTCTTGGTGTTTTAATAGATAAAAACCTAATCTGGAAAAATTGCATTCACTACATCACAAACAAAATTGCAAAAACTATAGGAGTACTATAGCAAGCTAGAGACTAAGATTGGCAAAAAGACCTTAACACAGCTTTATTTTTCTTATATGCAAAGCTACATCAGCTACACCTTATTTGTATGGACTAGTAACAATAAATCTAAATTGGAGTAAGTTCGTAAACAAAAACACGCACTTAGAGTTATTAATTAGAAAGATAAACCACATCCGTCAGAACCTCTCTTCCTTGACATCAAAGCGCTTAATGTGTGTAAACTCATTTTATATACTTTAAATGAAGAAACGTTTGCAAACAGAAACTTTAACGGATGGAAATATTCACGAAACTTTCGCATTTCGTGAACATAAACTTTCGCGAATGAGCCTTAGTTAACATATTTGCAAACATAAACTTTCGCAAATCAATAATTTTCAAAATGTTTTGAAGAATCAATTTTCCTAACTTAGGAGAAATTTTCCTTGGAAAGTTTCAAAAGGTACTATCATTTTAACAAGAAAATTGAAACTGGTCACTTTATGGACTAATTAAAACATCTTTTAAGATCAGGAAAGTCATAAATGCAACGTATCAACTTAATGTGAGTAAACTATACATAAACTTTCACAAATTGAAAGATGATAAGTTTTTTCTCGCGAAAATAAACTTTCGTGAATGAGCCTCGTCAGAGGTTTTCGCGAACATAAACTTTCTCGAATTAGACTGAAATTTGCGAAATTCGCTAAAGTTTCTGTTCGCGAAAGTTTTTTCACTTAAAGTAGTGTCTTGTATCTTGCTTACGAACGTGAGTATAAGTCGTGTCCAACTACCTTTCTTAACATTGCTAGACTGAAACCTGCTAAACGAAGGAACACTTTTTTTTACCTAAAACGAAAACGAAGTTCCGCCAATTCGTTATTGATTACAGAGCTCTGTATCTCTAGAATGAACTAATTATTAATGGAAAAAATATTTCTGATCTTGATTTTTTTCCTCTGTTCAGACGTAAACTGAAAGAACACTTGCTTTATCTCGAAAGTTATCTAAAATACTTCGTTTCTTCCATTTTTATAGTTTACAGATTTATAGCTTTAAACTACTTCGATCTATACCTTCTGCTTACAATAACTTTTTTGATGCAGAAAATGCGGAAGTCTTAATTCTTTAGTGATACCAGGGTCCAATAACAAGACCAAAATTGGTCTTATTCTGGTTCCCAGTTTTATTGATAATACTTACTAATACTGTTCTACATCGTAAAATAATTGTAACAAAACTTTTGCAGATATATTAGGTAGCTATTATTACTGTACTTCTTTTATAAATGTGATTATGTATTTTGACGCATGTAGACGTAATGAGTATCATTGAAGCTGAAATAAATAAATAAATAATGAAGAATATTTTTTTCTCTTTTTGCTTGCGTTTCAAGTCTACACTATTCATACATTATATCTTCTGAAGAATGAATATTTTGAAGATCAGAGAATTGCTTTTTACACTCAGAACGTCAGAAAGGCTTGATGACAAATGTACATACTTAATTTATTGTCAGCACTTTCCAGAAAGTAACTTCTGGAGTCCTGCTCTGAGCCTACTCATAATTTTTGCACCGTCATAGCACTGAGAAACAATACCGTCTGTAGTTAAAAAGAGTTCTGCTAAAGTTTCAGTAACAATTTTATCACGGGCTAAAGAAGAAGAGCTTAGCAATAGCATGTTCTTCAATTTGACCTTCATTGTTTAGAAACGGAACAACTAGCCGTTCAATCTCTCCAATGTTTATCACATTACCATCTAACTTGGTAGCAATCTTTTGTTTGAAAGCATGCTGTAATACTAGTATAATTTTATGAATATTTGATGAAATATATTTTGCATTTGATGGCAATTTCATTCCAATTTCTTTCAGACTTGGAGATTTAAATCTGAAAAGGTATTAAAATTTAATCCACTGGCATTCTCTTCTGATTTAAAATCAGTATTTTCAGTGTCTACCCTGACAGGGGAACTATTTATGGATAAAAAATTATTTTGAATGTTGTTTCAACCCATGATAGGCCTCCACAGATAGGCTGTTTGATGATCTTATATTGTGTTCTGACCATGAAATCATTGTCAACACTATAACCCTGCTTTGAAAAGCCTTTGAAGTTCGATTCCACTTGGCTATTGCTGTCGAAAATGATATCTATTACAATTTTTAATAGGCATATTTTGGGACTAGTAATACAAATCACCTACATATAAATGATTGCGTTCCTTTAAATGATCAGTAAAGGCACAGTTTTTGAAATTTGTTGATCTTCTACGAAATACGTTTAAAAAAACCTGAATCAAGTATGCGCTTAAAGCAATCAGGTGCATTATGCTGTTTATGTTCAGCTTTCGTTATATAAAGGGTTTGTGGCGTAACCATTCTTTTCGGTGGAGGCTTGTTTTCTAGATGTTGCTAGATTTTTTTTCACCGAGCATACTTGAAATTGTAGGTTGGATTTTGTTTGAGGGCTCTAAATTTTTGTTGTCGACGTCAGCACAAGAATGGGACTATGCAATAATATAATGTTTATCAAATGATAAGAAATCATTTTTAAAGACCTTTATTAAAAAGAAAGGAAACATAGTTCAAGAAAAGTTTTATGACATTAACTAGGTTGCAGAACGCTAATTTATGTTCCCTAACTAATGTAAAATTATAACACGTCGTTGGGTATTTCAGAAAAAGCATTGATATTTTTTACATAAGGTGCTTTTCGTTAATTACTTATTGTTTTTTAAACCAATAGCGAACCGAAAATTGAATATAATGAAAGTTGAAAGATTAATTTTGAAATATAACGAGAGATGCAGCTTGTTAGCGACGAAAAAGATTACAGTAGCTAACATGGCTGTTGCTGAAGAGGAGGATTTCAACTATGATGAGAACACTTTACAGATTTTGAAATTGACGATACGTTCTGCTTAAGGTTACTGGCAGGTAAAATATCTTGAAAAATCACTTTTTTACTTTTTTATACTAAATAATCAAGTATGAATTGAACTTTTTGTTGGAAAAAAATTGAAATTTGACTTCCACTAGAAGAACGAAAAATTTCAGATTTTTGCATCATAATATTTCATCTTTCTTAAAAAACTTTTTTCTGTTGCTGTG
>JANSTP010023014.1:0-15135 GCA_025330745.1 Cladonema radiatum
GTAAAATAGCTCCCAAAAACTAGCAGGAAAATTTACCGTTTCACTGAGTATCAAAAAAGATATACTATTAGTTTCTCCAAAAAGAAAATTAGGTAGATAAAACGTATGCATTTCAACCATAATATAACATAGGAGAAATGATATGGGATACTCCTAATTTCGTTGAGTTTTTTTTTTGCGAAAACAAAGGAATACTCTTAGTTTCCACTTAGTTTTTCCAATTTAATACTAGTGAATACGCATACCATTATTGCAGTGTTAAACATTTATGTAGCCTCCGTTTTCACACTGAAGTCTACATAAAAATTAAAATGACATAAACTAATTTATGCAGTCAAAATGTCGACATAAGTTTTTAGTATGATTTATATTAACATAACTTTTTTGACTGTTTTCACACTGTCTACATAAGTGAATACCTGACACTTTATGTTAAGATAAATGTTATGTAGTCTCAGTGTGAAAACGGCTAATGTTGTAAATATAGCTAACACATTATTTGTGTAAATATGTCATAAACATATTGTATATGTCATGTAATGCTTTGCCATGACAATAGTTAAGTCATCTATCCTGGCTTTCGCAATGCCCATTTCACTAATACTTGTCTTAGTCACTTGAATGATAAGATTTTACAAGGTTTTGATCACAGTTTGGTAACAGGGATGATACTAATTGATCTACAAAAAGACTTCCACACGATTGATCATCAGATTTCGTTAAGTAAGCTCTGGACGCTAAAGTTTTCTGAAGCAACTATAAAATGGTTTCAATTTTATCTATCTGCTCGTACATTTCAAGTTGCCTTGAACAATACATTGTCCTCTCCGGGAAGATTTAACTGTGGTGTTCAGAAGGTTCTATACTGGGTCTGCTACTCTTTTTGATATACGTTAATGACATGCCGAGCTATCTCAATAAAAGTAATCTTTATCTCTATACTGATGATTCCTGCATAACTTTCCAATGTAAAGATGTCAAAAATATTAATTTAGTTCTAACAAATGAATTGTCTGATTTATGTGATTGGTTTGTTGACAATCGTTTATGCATTCATTTGGTGGAGTTAAAACTAATTGCATTCTGTTTTCTCAGCCTAGAAAAATGAAAGAATCGTTGGATATTTCTCATAAGGACATTCAAATTAAACAAAACTCAAAAGTTCTGTATCGTGGTTGTATTTTAGATGAAAAACTTGATGCCGAATCAATGGCCTTGAATGTCTGGTCTAAAATTAACTCTCGTCTCGCTCTTCTGTACAGAAATTAAAAGTTACTAATACCGTATCTTCGTAGGTTGCTTTGTAATTCTTTAATACAACCTCATTTTGGTTATGCTTGCCTCGCTTGGTATCCCATTTTAAATAGAGGATTAAAAGGACGATTACAAAAAGCTCAAAATAAGTGTATAAGATTTGGTTTGCAATTAAAACCAAGAAGTTGTAAAGGTGGTGAGCATTTTGATAAAATAAACTGGCTGCCGGTATTTAATAGATATGTTTTACTCTCAAATGTACGTGTTCATAAAGTTATCAACTCTAAGGCTCCTGGTTACATGAACTATATTCTTTCCTTAAAAGATAACTGATGTTAAAACAACCCTTTCAAAGGACGGAGAAAGGAAAGAAGTCCCTTTCCTACGTTGGACCCTTTTATTGGAACAAACATCCAAAAAATATAAAAGAAATTGATAATTTAAATTCTTTTAAACATTCCGCCAAGCGTTATTTCATAGAAACCTGAAAAAATCAAAAGGGGATATATTTGTTTATTAACCCATTAATTGTTTGTTTATTGTTTTCATCTCCATTTATTTATTATTTTTATGCTTTTGTATTTATTTCTTTTACTTATTTATTTTTTATTATCATTTATTTATTGTTAGTGTGTTTTTTTATTTTATTATGACCCCTCCCCTAAGAGACCACAATGAAAATCAGGCTTATGCTTAGTTTTGTGTCATCCCTGTTACCAAACCATTTTTACAATAATTGTCTCTTTTTTTAATAATATTTCAGTTTTAGTGGATTTTCTTTCTCTTTATTTGATTTACTCCATTAATTTATTTTAGTAATATTTTATTTTTTAATTGTACATATTTTGGTAACAGAATACATTACTTACTTACTTACTTACTTACTTACATAAAACTTTGATAATACTAGCTATTCTAAGCTAGCATGTGTTTTTCAGCTACGTATCATATATCTTATATTAGGCTTTAACGATATCATGTTGATCTATTTTTGAAAATTAGGATTCATGCGGCTGAGGGGTTCAGGTTTGACTATAAGTAGATCTTTGGAAACTGGTTGCATATGTGAGGATGCAGATGATCAACACATAAATAAATATAAAATTGTGAAAGCTTTTACCTTTTAGTCTGGGGCTGAAAGAACCTTTTTTAGGTTAACCTGGACATTTGTACTGGGCAGAATTTTATTTTAGAATTTTAGAAAAGAAAAACTATTGAATTTGCAGTATTTTTGCAGTATTTTTGCACTATATAGAGATATTATCGAGGCAAAAGTTAAGTTGTTGACAAGAAAAGTAAAGCCGTCGTTAGCTTAAAAGTTTTTATTAAAGATCTTAAAAATCAGAAATTACATCTGCAACCTTAAATTTCTTACACTAAGGGGTTTTACTGTACAAAAGAGAGGCTGTACTGTACAAAAATTTTTAATGAAAAGCCGTATATCGCTGCAAAAGCATTTTTAAAACTTCCAGATCTAGTCTATAATGCCCGACTCGTAGTACACTTGTAGGCACTCGTGCCTACGACGACGAGTGCCTACGAGTGGACGACGAGGAGCCTACGAGTACCTACGAGTGTACTATAAGTCATGCTACGTTAACATTTTTTACTTACGTAAAATTGATGAAAAGAAAGTGGAAAACCCGAGAGGGAAACCTTTATAATATTAGCACATTCATTCTTTCAATTGATTTAGGTGAACGCTGAAATGCTGATATTAGAAAACTGGTTTTAGTTGTTTTAATTCATCCTTGAATTTAAACTCAATGATTAAAACTCTTACAGTGGTCTTTTATAATTCTACTGCTGCAAAAATGCTGATAAAACAAGCAATTTTAAGACCTAAGCACTTCTAAAGGCTGATGTAGAATTTGAATACTTTCAATAAAGAGTGCATAACTGTCGATGAACCCATACATCTGATGAAGAAAAAGTACGTCATTTTGCTTTGTCATACTGAAGCATATGCGTGAACATAGTAGCTTTTATAAAGTAGGGAGAAAAGTAATTTTTCTCAATTAATAAAAATGTTATGTATTTGTTTTCTCAAAACAATAAAGAGATATGTAGAATGCCGGTGGAATATCTTTTGCCACTTTATATTTGTTACCCAAAATAATTTTACTTGATTATTAAATATCGATTATTGAGACCCATTTCTTACACTCTGTTGAACCGAAATACTTACTTCAACAAAATTTAAATCTTTGAAGATCCATTGCAACGGTGAATTTAATTTAAAACAGAAAATTTGAAAGTCAAAAACGCAAAGAGTTTTATTTACGATAGTAAGATAGTAGACATTTTACATAAAAATTCTACGAAAGCATATTATTATATCTGTGCACAAAAGTAGACAATGTGGTGTCCAAAAATGCTTTTAAAGCACCAATATTTTAAGGACCAGAACCTGGCCAGTCTCAGGTCTGTTTGCACCAGGAGTTGATGACATAAAAATTGGGTTTCATTTCGGAACTCAGATCGATTGAAAAGAGGGTACATATATTTCTGACGATCCACACTCTGTATTATATCTCTTATTATCCCTCTCTACTATATCTCTGAATTAAACGTTAAACATAAACCATTTGTTTTGAAGAAAAATAAAATAAAGATGTTTTATAGCCATTTTTTGTACTTTATTGGTGAAAAGTGACTAATTTTAGACATTAATGACTAAATTTTCTCCCAACTAATGATTCATTCTGGTTAAATATTGATACTTTCCAAAATCGATTTTCCAATACTTTCTCCATATTTTTCAATCCTGAAGCACCGTGATTGTATTGAAAAGTTAGCCCGTCTTTGGTATTTGAGTTGTCAGGCTTTAATATAATAAAGCGAATATTATCAGTGATACCAGAACAAGCTAATAAAACGGATAATTCATTTGTTAATTCATTAATTAACTAAATTTTAGTCTGGGAAAAGTGACTAATATTATGTGCAAGTGACTAAAATTTCCCCTGACTAGCAATTTAACTCCGTTAGTTTTATACCCGATTTTTTTCCCCAATAAGGAAAAGTTTTATTTATGGGTCTTTATTTTTTATTTTGTTTTATTCTTTCTTAGGTACAGTATATCTTCTCCAAAAATAGTTCACATTTAAGCTACGCAAACGCCATTCAGGAAAACCTGAAACATAACACTATCTGCACCTCAAATCGACATGAAAAGCAATACCCAGCAACAACGACATCACTCGACTAAACTATCCATTTTTAGCAAAAGCCGGGTAATAAAAAAGGATGGCTGAATAAGTAATTATTAAATTGGATATTTTTAATTGAATTATGATTTTCTACATCTTGTTAAACTCAAGGGTTCAATCCAAATTTTTGGAAAATTCTTACGATTCTGCATGACGTAGCCGAAACACATTTTAGGTCGATGTTTTTTCGGTCGAAGTTATGTTACTAATTGGGTTAGTCAAAAGAATTCTTCTTTTTCTGATTTGCTTCAATCTTTATGTTTGGATTAATGAGAATGATTGTACATGCATAACGAGAACTATTTTCTAATCCACATGGTTATTTTTCAGATGAAAATGTTATGCAGAGTACGGACTTTACTTTTCCTACAAGACAAAACATATGCGGATAAATTACGTATATTTCACAACCTGTTTTAAAAAGTCATCATAGTTTTCATTTTAAGAAAATAAAAAATGAATTTTGTTTTTTCAAACGACTAGGCTTCTGTGCGAAAAAACTGTAACGATTTTAATCAATTAGGCACTCATAGTCCACTCGTAGTGCACTTGTAGGCACTGGCAGTCCACTCGTAGGCCACTTGTAGACACTCGTAGTCCACTCCTCGGCAATTGAAGTCCACTCCTCGGCACTCTTAGTCCACTTGTAGGTACTCGTAAACTAACTCGTCGGGCATTATAGACTAGATCAAATTTCCAGCGGTAAGTAGGTGAACGTTGATGTTCCAAAATTGGAACAATATGACAACTGAGGAACAAATTTAGCATCCTGATAATTTGTATGAAGTGGCTATTTGTGGTTATAATATATGGTTATTTATATTTCTATTATAAGATTGCGCAAATTTCAAAATATTTTGACGCCGCCAAGCAGCCAATATAAAATTAGAATTTTCGGATGAAAGTTGAAGAACAATATAATGCTGAGTCATCCCCAATTTCCAAGAGCGAGCTAAAACTCAGGTGCAAAGGACAGTGCAGACCCGCAGTTTAAAGTGCTTCCTTAACCTATGGCTAATATATTTTGGTCTGCATTCAAATTTTTATTGTAAAAATTTTGCCGGGTAGATTGCCTTGACCATTTGACTTGAACTAAAATATCAAGAATTTAGACTCCTTATAAATGAGCTTTCAATGTACATGTTGACCTTGTTGAGTGTCTTTTAAATTCTACTATATCAAAACTTGTTTTGCCCTGAAAAATTTTATGTCCTACACTGAACCTTATTGTAAGATGCCACATTACTTAACAATAATTCTGTTTTTGATTTTTTTGATGCTATCTTTTTCGTTTTATTGAGACAAAACTTCAGTGGTAAAAACACAAGTTCTATTTGCAGAGTACCATGAGATGGGGCAAGTTCGATCAGTGGAGCGAGTTCGATCATATAAAAGTTAGGCAAGGGAAAGTCTTCTTGAACAATTTTTTTAAGAAAATCTCTTTCAGATCTGTAAAAAAGCATTTATAAACATCACTCTTAGGCTTTTCACTGATCCAAATTGTTGTTATCTATATCATTAGGGTACTTTTATCCCACGATTTTGACAAAATTTGCACATGCAGACAGTCAGAGTTTTTCTCTTGTTCTTACTTGCTGCTTGCAGATACAACACGGTTTCCATATCTGTTCTATTTTGTTTTTACGATAGAGCCAAAAAGCATGTCAATTAAATAAGGTGTAAAAAAGACAAGAACATCGACAATATGTGGCGTAATTCTTTTTTTTTTTTTTTTTTTTTTGCAGGAAAATTTAAAAACAAAAAATGTCAGCTTGAAATCAGCTGATAGGAGCCGTCACCGACAACATGGTCGGCAATTATAAGAGGAAAACAATTACTTATTATTCAGAAGGAAGCCTTACAAAAATGTTTAAGCGATGTTCGATCTGGAAAAGTATCAATGCGGAAAGCCTCCAAACTTTTTGGAATACCTTATACAACTATTAATGATAAAGTAAGTGACAGTTTCTTCCCTTATTGTTTAGACTGCCAATAAGTGTGACCCGTTGAAATTTTTCTATATTGAAAACTGTATTCTTTCAAAATCATTCAAATTATACTGTAATCTAAATACATATAGACTTTTTTGCTACTTTCCATTATCATCAGTTTTAGTTTGATTGTTTTGTAGGTTCATCAACGCCATCCAAAAAAAGTCTGGTGGACAGTGTGAATTGTCATCGAAGTTTGAAGAAAAAATTGTTTCTTCATTAGAAAGTTTGACAAACTGGAAAGTCCTTATTGACAGTTTGTGTGTGCAAAGTCTAGTAAAATCTTATCGAGATCGAAAAAATAAAGTCTAAATTCTTTGTAAATAATGATCCTGGACCAGACTGGTTAAGGTTGTTCATAAAAAGAAACAATCTAACCAAACGTACCACTGATAATGTCAAAAGTTACTGCTGAGGTCATCAATAAGTACTTTGATGAACTATCTAAGCCATCAGAAGGCATACCTTCTAACTTATTTAACTATCGTGAAATCAATATAACAGATGGTCCAGGGAGCAATGCTGTAATTGCTAGAAAGGGGACAAATCAGGTCGAATGAAATACACACCACTCAAAAAGCTCGATTAGTGTAATATTTGCGGACTCAGCCAACGGAACTTACATTCCTCCCATGGTTGTCAACAAGTCTGAAAATACCTATGATCAGTGGGTTAGAGGCAGGCCAGTACACAGAGTTTATAATTGTACAAAAAATGCATGGTTTGATTTTTCAACTTTTGAAACATGGTTTTCAAGCAGTTTGTGCCATCGACAAGCGATTTAACCGGGCCATCTGCTTTAATTAGAGATCTCATTTAGAGTCTCATTTTTCGTGTAAAGTGATTGATCACTGTTTAAAGAATGATATATACTTTATATGCCTTCTTCCTAACTCGACGCATCTTCACCAGCCCCTGGATGTTGCTGTCTTTCGACCTGCTAAAATTGAATAGCGTGATATTCTGAATACGTGAAGACGTGAATCTTGGTACACAAGGCACCTTCCCAAGACTGTCTTTCAGTCATTACTTGGCAAATTGATGAACCGTTTCAAACCATCAATTTTAGTTTCTGGTTTCAAAGCTGCCGGTATCTTCCCGCTGGACAGAAACCAAGTTTTGAAGCGTTTTCCAGAGCCCATGTAACAGCAGCACTGAAAACATCAATAATGTTAGTGTCAACAATTCAATTATTTGTGTTCTCAAAGAAAACTGTGGCTTGAGCAATGAAATAAAACAAATTAATTCATCGCATGGACCCAAAATAACACCTTGGAAACGTGTCACAGAAATTGATAATGAAAGGAAAAACTTGAGAGCAAAGCCTGCAGTAAAAAACGTTTGTTGGGAAAAAGACCTTGGTCCAACCTTTTTACGTTACAAGTTTTCATCACAGCGTTTACAAAATTCTGTACAAACAAACTCAGCGCTTATTTCTTTGTGATGAAATAACGACTAAAACAGTGCAAAGTGAGAAAGTGGTTAAGGTTAAAGAGTTGAATAAAATAAAGAATGATTTAACAGCAGTCATTAATTTTATTGATTGGCTTCATATATATCTAATAAATTTACTGAAAGTAATAAAAAAGTAATTTTCAATATTTAAAAAGTTCAAAATTATAAGATCTCTGAATTGATAGGAAATCAATTTCGTCATGATCGTAATCATGCTATATACAACTATTCATTGTACACTTTGAGCGAAGCAGAAACATCTTTGTTATTGAAAGGCTTAAATTATTCTCAAATTATATTATAAAATTTGAAGATCAACTCTTGCCATTTGAACTTTTATATTGGGACATTTGGAAGGATGAGAAGTTAGCCACTAACGAAAACTTAGATCAAACTTAGAAAAGTAAAATCAAAGATGTAGGTTTATCATAACTGCGATTATACTATATAGCCGACCATCGCTTTGAAAATTTATCAAAAGATGAATACAAGGCGTTTTTATATCTTGCTAGTAATAAGAACTTAATTATACAAAAAGCTGACAAAGGTAACAGTGTTGTCCAAGTTGATTGTGCATCATATGTCAATAAAATGGAACACCTTTTACTAGATGAATCAAAATTTGAAAGAGTGAAGTTCAACCCTAAACACAAATTCAAATCTGATGTGAGGTTTTTAACTCATATTGAGAACGAGATCAAGAGCTTTCTGATTGAACTGAAACAGAATAATTACTTGTCTGATGATCATTACAAGTATTTAAAACCCCTTAGCAGTAAACCGGGTGTAATGTATGGCTTGTGCAAGGTGCATAACGGTACGACTGGTGCCTACCCTGTACCTCCATTTCGCCCAATCCTTTCTGCTATTGGTACAACTAACTACAACTTAGCTATTTACAAAGTATATTGTTCCGATCTTGAAAGATAATACTGTGACCCACTTTTCAGTCAACGAGTTGGTTTCTTTTTGCAAAGAAATTGTTGAACAAGATTCTAGACTTTTCATGGCTTCGTTTGATGTACAATGGTTGTTTACCAACATTCCTTGGATGAAACCAAGGATATCTGTGTTGAACGTGCATTTCAACGTTAAAGAAAGGTCAAAGGGTTGTTAAAACGTCACTTCTAAAAACTCTTGACAATGGCAGTCAAATCTTCCTTCTTTGTGTTCAATAATGTTTATTATAGACAGGTTGACGGTGTTGCGATGGGTTCTCCTTTGGGGCCAATGTTGGCAAATATTTTCCTTTTGTACCATTACGAAAAGTGGCTGTGTAAACGGCTGTTTCAGTTTGAACCTTGGTACTACCGCCGATATGTTGATGATGTGTTTGTATTATTTGAAAAGCAATTACATCTAAAAAAGTTTCTAAAATATATTAACTCTCGTCATCCCAACATAAAGTTTAGATAAGAGGAAGAATACAATGATAAAATTGATTTTATAGATTATTCTGTAGCTAGAAATAACAACAAGTTCCTGACTTCACTGTATCAGTAATCCAAACTCAGTGGGGTTTATACAAATTTTAACAGTTTTCTCCTTGTCGATTATAAAAAAAGACTTATCCATACGCTGCTTCACCGTGCTTATTGCATATGTTCCGAATATGAGACTCTTCACAAAGAAGTTAACTGTTTTAAAATAATCTGGCAAAAGAATTCCGACACATCTGTTTTTTATCGACACATGTGTCAAAAAGTTTCCAGATAAACTCTTCAGAACCAAGGAGAAGTGTTTCAACAAAGCAAGAGTTCTTTATTTGTTTGGAATTTCTTGGAAAATTTTCCTTGCAAAATTAGAGACAATTAGGAGAAATTTTCTGAAGACGTTTCAAACTTGTTAAAATTAATGTCATCCTCAAATCATCAAATTGAGTTCGAAATGAATTGCAATTTAAAGACCTTTTACCTGATCACTTAGATTCGTATGTTGTTTATAAATATAAGTACAATAGCTGCAGTGCTGTATATGTAGGCGAAACACAACGCCATTTCATCAGGAGACAATACAAACATTTGGGTAAATCAGTACTTACAGAGAATGACCTCAACTATAATGAAAATGATTGATGTCCTTTTAGAAAGCAGATAAGCAGATTCCCCTGTTAGTAGTGCTCGTAATATATTTTTTTAGGAACTGAAAGAATCTCTTTTAATTTACAAAATGAAGCCAACACTGAATGTTATCAAAGAAACTTTGCCGATGTATCTTTTCGATCGAAATCGGTCGAGGTAAATGTCATTGTTGCCATAGTAATGTAATAAAATTATTCAACTGTAACATTTAATGTAAATAATTTTTGTTGATGATTTGTGTGAAAACAGCTTGAAAATATGAGTAGTATCTCGCAAAAGATCTCGCTTACGTCTTAGGTACTGATTATCGATTAGTTCCTTTTATGTTTTCCTAAAAATATCTAAGAATGAAGCAAATAGACCAGGCAAATACTCGGTGAGGTACCACCTCAAACTAGAAAAATTTCCATTGATATTTTTGTATTCAATATGTGTAGTAAACACATTCCAAGATGGTTTTTATTGCAATTGGGTGTTTTAGTTACCAATGACCCAAAATTCAGGGCCATGTCAGCAAAAAGACTCGAACTAGTCAAATACATAATACATGATATTAAGGACTATAGAGAACCAACTCTTCACGCTGCAGTGATCAAATTGCACATACTAATGACTATTGACATATAGAATACATTTTCAAAATTTGTACTGCGTAATATTTGAAACGTGTATTTTACATACCAGAATAATTTTGCAGAGTTTTTGCATTATGCAGATTACAATAATATAATCACATCCACAAACATTTTCGAAATTAGTTATTTATATTGAATTATAGAGAGAATTGTAAAAACATTGTTCTTTCAAATACCTTTTTAAGCTAAGAAAATAAAGTATATTCAAGGCAAGACCGATATTTTTTCAGCTCTTTTAGTATGCTTATTTAAAGTTTAACAGAGTATCATTGGCTGCAAAGTAACACTTTTCGTAACAGAATATTTTGTTTTCAAATTTTATCCATAAATACCACAGAGATTAGGGATCCGAGAGGAACATTTTCTACTTTGTTTTGGGTCGAGAAGTGGGTCAAAGTGTGCCCTACGGTTGAACTTAGGTATGAAAAAATTAAAGTTTGTAGATTTTAAAAACATTAGCATTTTTGAATAGCATTTCACCTGGGGATTCCTTTGTATATAAAAACTATGTTATGAAGATCAAGATAGAGCAAGACATGCGGCAAAGATGAGCAAGATTTATTATCGCGACTTCTAGATGCTCCACTAAGCCAATAAGTAAACTGATTGCTAGAGTTTTCTCCAACTTTTTCAAGCAAAATCAAAGCTTCCATGCTAAATCTAGGTTTTATAAAAATTTCGATAGATTTTGGGTAGTCGAGAATTCTGTTTCAATAATTAACAGGTTACGATTCAGAAACAAACGTAAAGGTGCTAAGAGTATCTCGACGTTTGACTTTTCAACATTATACACAGAGCTCGAACAAAATGATTGAATTAAGGCGCTTAATGTTATGACTGATTTTATTTTTAATGGTGAAAAAGAGATTAAAATTGGTAAAAGAAAATACTTGGTGGTTAATCACGGTAGCTGTTTCGAAAGTAATAATAAAAATGATAAAATCGGTCGAATATGCCTTACTGAAGAGAAAGTTGCATCACTGGTGGCTCATTTAATAACAGAATCATATTTCCAAGATGGTAATCTCCCTCTTCGAAAGGTCATTGGTATGCCAATAGGTATTGACCAAATTTTTATTTCCATCATTATGAAAGTGAACTTATGTTTCACTTTATAAAAGCAGAAAAATCCGAAAGCATGGCATTTGCAGGAGGCATTCAGATTGATTGATGACGCCTCAAGTGCAAATGATTCTGATGAGATTTTAAATGCGTATAAACAAATATGTCCAGACACCCGTCACCTGAAGCCTGAACACAGTAGCGAATATGCTACTTTCCTTGAATTGAAGATTTTTGTCAAAAATGGTAAATTCAGAAGTGCAATGACTTTCCTTTTTTCATTGTGCGAATGTCTGATCTATCAGGAAACATCCTACAACATGTTGTTATGGTGCGTTAATGATTTGAATTTTTCATTGACTTTATCATATAATTTTTCTTAATTTTCTTTTATATGGCATACGTCATCATTTTGAATATATTGAGATCTTACATCCCACACTATATGTTTCTTTTGGTCAAATTCCAACAAGGTTTCTTCAAATATCTTCAAAAATATATTTTAGACCAGGCAAATACTCTGTTAGGTACCACCTCAAACTAGAAAATTTTCTATTGTTATTTTGGCATTCAATTATGTCTAGTAAACAAATTTCAAGACGGTTTTCATTGCAATTAGTTGTTTTTACTTAGAAATGGCCGAAATTTATGGTCATGTCAGCAAAAAGGACCGGAACTAGTCTAATACTTAATACATGATATTAAGGACTATAGCAAAATAATTTTTCTCTCTGCAGTGATGAAATTGTACATACTAACGACTATTGACGTATAGAATACATTTTTACAATGTGTAGTGCACAATATTTGAAATGTGTATTTTACAAACCAGAATCATTTTGCAGAGTGTTTGCGTTTTGCAGATTACAAAATATAGTCACATTCACAAACATTTTCGAAATTAGTTATTTAATCTGAATATTAGAGAGAATTGTAAAAATATTCTTCTTTGAGATACATTTTTAAGCTATGAAATGAAGTATTTTCAAGACAAGACCGATTTTTTTTTCAGTCCTTTTACTATGCTTATTTAACGTTAGACAGAGAATCATTGGCAGCAAAGTAACACTTTTTATAACAGAATTTTTGTTTTCATTTTTTATCCATATATACCTCAGAGCTTGGGAATCCGAGAGGAACATTTTCTACTTTGGTTTTGGTCGAGAAGTAGGTCAAAGTGTGCCCTACGGTTGCATTTAGGTATGAAAAATGAAATTTTGTGGATTTTAAAAATATTAGTATTTTTGAATAGCATTTCACATGGGGATTTTTTGCATATAAAAACTATGTTATAAAGACCAAGATGGAGCAAGACGTCTGGGAAAGATGTTTTTAATGCTTCAAATAAGAAAGAAAAAAAAACAACAAAAATTTCTTTCTAACTTTTTTTTCCATAAAAGACACAACTTTTGAGCAGAAACGTTTTTATGCGATATTTTTGTTCAGCGTATAGGCTAAAATAAACTGTAATAGCCCTCTGTTTTACTCACTGGCGGGCGTGGACCTTTTTTGCTGCTTTTTGCATGGCTATCTATAAAGTCAGTTATAGTTAGTTTCAGGCATCTATGCAGGCGCGCTGAAAATATGGCCAATGTGCTATATTTTAATTTCTTTCCCACCGTTCGCAATAAAGACTATCAGGTGTGAATGACTTTAGTTGGTGTGTGTATTCAATGACTTTCAAAATTGCACATGTGCACATTATATTTCGTTTCTTTTGCAAATGGCAAATTTTTTAACGCTATGGCCCTTGTGTACCTATTTTACGCCCTATATCACATCATTATATTGAGTGGCAGATAATTATATAAAATGAAAAATTAACAGACAAGCTAAAGGTTAATGTGACAGAGTTTATGTTTTTACTTTTCAACAAAACTGTATGTTAAATGAACGGGTCTATGGATCCGTTTTTCATTCAAGATAACCTTTTGAAAAATTTTTGTTCAAAAATAAAGTGTAAAGCAAAATTAAGAGCCAGAGACCTGATACTGTAAAACCATGTGATATATTTTTATTTTTGTTGATTTTGATATTGTATACGGAAATGAATCCCCAAGTAAATTACTATTTAAAGTAATAACATTTTTGAAATCTGAAATTTCCTTTTTTTCTGACAGAGATGTCACCGTACCGTGCACATTTGGGCCCACTACTCAACCAAAACCAATTTAAAAAATGTTCCTAGTCAATTGCCAGTCCCTAAGGTATATATTAATAAATTGTGAAACTAAAATTCTGTTTCTAAAAGTCTTAAATTGGAGCCAATTATTCTCTATCTGGTTTTAAAGTTAGCATATTATGGGAACATTAAAAAAAAATCTATCTGGTCTTGAAAATACTTATTTAATTTCTTAGTTTATAAATTTATTCGAAAGAAGAACATTTTTGCAATGCTCTCTATAATTATAAATAAATTACATATTCCAAAATTTTTCGTGTATGTCACTATATTATTGCAATTTGCATAATGGAGAAACTCAGCAAAATAATTCTGGTCTGTAAAATACACATTTCAATTATTACATACATACACATTTCAATTATACAAATTTTAAAAATGTATCCTATAAGTCAATAGTCATTAGTATGTGCAATTTTATCACAACAAAGTCAAAATATAGTTCGCTATAGTCCTTAATATCATGTATTAAGTATTTGACTAGTTTCGATCCTTTTTGCTGGGATCACCCATTTCTAACTATAAAAGCACCTAATTGCTCTGAAAATCATCTTGAAATACGCTTAATAGACATAACTGAATACAAAAATGCCAATTGGAATTTTTCTAGTTTGAGCTGGTACGTAACAGAGTATTTGCCTGGTCTAAGAGGATGTTTGGAGCTGTCGGGAATGTTGCGACTAATGGGACGACAATTGGTCTGACCGTTAGATATTACGTCATACGTGTAGCAAATGCTTCCATTTACAGTGCAGTAGAATTGCGTACAATGTTAATGATTGTTAGTCTGCCATTTGGATAACGCCGAGGTTGAATGCCATGAATGCGCTGATGTGCTATATGATTAAAACTTATTTATTTGCCAATATACTATAGGTACGAAAAAATATTGAATAATACTTGCCTTTTTTCATAATATTATCCTCCTTCCCTTTAAAAAGTAATCACAACTTAATTCGGCAAAAACTCAGTGCATGGAATTAATATAGTGACAAGGAATACTATCTTTCAAAAAATCAATTTTTATGGCGCATCAAACGCATTGTTTTGAAAGTAAGGCGAGAAAATTTACGAAAACTCGGCCTTTGTTTATAAGAAGTTGCGATTGCTTAAATATGGCCAATCAAAAATTCGTTATTTTTCGCAAAAGGCTATTTGATTGGTTCTTTTTTCTCTATTGTTTGTGCTATTACATCATCTTTTTTGTGTCTCGTTGATGACAATTATAACGAACCAGAATTTTCTCCGCACAAGAAGCTCTCA
>JANSTP010023125.1:0-15133 GCA_025330745.1 Cladonema radiatum
AAAAATCAGGGTCTTCTTATAACACCCTACTGCATTCTGATTGGTCCGTTGGAAAAATAAAGCGTTCTGATTGGTTCTTGAGGCATTTCTTTTCATTCACACGTTTTGGCGGGAATCGGCCCGGTAGAAGCGCAGCAGGGGGTCGGGCATGCCTAACTCACCTTCGGCATGCTGTGC
Organism: Cladonema radiatum; assembly: GCA_025330745.1. NCBI lineage: Eukaryota > Metazoa > Cnidaria > Hydrozoa > Anthoathecata > Cladonematidae > Cladonema > Cladonema radiatum. Next base: position 178 of record JANSTP010023125.1, read on the forward strand.
TAGAACCGCTACTTTCCTACTACTTCCATTCCAAGGTTTGACAATCTGCTCCCCTGATACGGACGTTTTTCTTTTATTGTTGTCTCTGTAAACAAACAGTGTTTCGAGCAGCTTGGTATTCTTCAAATGTGCGTTTACTAATTTAGCTTTTTTAATATCGTAATATATGTTATGATTTAGGAAGAGGTGCAAATATCCGGGAGGTTGATATCAAAGCATATGAATCTCTTGGTGATGAAGAGTGTAAAGCTTTTCTAGGATTCCATGCCTTTACTGGTTATATTTTATTGTCTTTTCAAAGTTATGCAAGTCTTTACTTGACTACCTTGCACTGGAATCTTAAGATATGTGCATAATGTTCTTGTTTTACTAGGCTCAGATTTTACTTCAAAATTCAATGGAAAATCAAAGAAGGCAACATTGGATGTGTTTCAAAAGTCCAAAAAGGAAACGGCCAAATCTCTTCAAAACATTGCAACATCAAAATTTAAATTTGAAGAAGACTTCTGTGACTTTGAATTGTTTGTCATGGATCTTTACTGTAAACACAGTCCCTCTTCAGTTGTTTCTCTATCAGATTTGCGATGGTTTTTATACTCTAAGCAGCAATATGAATCAAGCAAGCTACCACCGACATGTGGAGCATTGAAGAAGAAAATCTTAAGATCAAATTTTGTTGCTATGCTTTTGGGGCTAATCACATTTGCTTGAGATGGAGCTTTCAGATCCTGCTAGTGACGGCTGGACGCAAACAGGTGAGGGATGTCTTGAAGCGGATCGTTCTGTGCTTTCACCTGCTTCTGAAGTTTTAGCCGAGATAAATCTTTGTCGTTGCGAAAACACTGGTGGTATGAAACGATGTATCTGCTTGAAATCCGGAATGGTATACACAGACTTGTGTCATTGCAGTACAGCGTGCGAGAATTTGGGAGGTGATCATGAGTCCGACGAAAGCGAGGAAAAATTCTTTAGTGATATTGAAAAGGAGCAAAGTGACTCAGACATTTAGATATGCTAATTATTTTGTTACTGATCTGATGTATAATATATGTTTTTATTGTAATATGTTTTTAGTAACATATCTTTCTCTCCTCTTTTACATCTTCTAAAACATAAATTCTAAATGTAGAGAGTAAAACATTCACTTATAGGAACCTAAGACTCATAATCTGATCTGAAACAAGCTCCTTTCTGCGAGATTTAAATTCATTTGCTGTGAGCTTTAAATGTTCAAGAACACTTGACAGCAAGGACAAGATAAAATTGTTAGAAATTCAATATATTCTGGATATTCCATATGAAGGATCATATATCTTTTACCTTATCTCATGGAATGTACACACTGCATCAAATAGATCTATAATATTAGGCAAAATATAAAAAGGAAAGTTTAGGGTAACAGTGATGCCAAAGAAGGATTACTTTTGGCCTTGATGAAACGCAAAAATACTGTATTTACAAGATGAAAAATTGTTATTTAGTACCCTGTTTTCATGATAAGTAACTACAAGACGTTGAGAAAGCTTGTATTGATTGAAGCGGTGTATTGTTATTAGACATAAAATTTAATTTGTGCCATACCTGGGCAATCGATGCGGTATATCAAAGCAAAAGAATAGTCAAGAGTAAATGCAAAAGTTCATGGTTCTCAGGTCCATTTACATTGCACATGACCGAAGGATACCTCAGTATTTTTCCAGACCTGCCATGGAGTTGGAACACACTCTCCTTCTTCCAAATATCTTGGAAGTGATCTAGCAAAAGCATTTTTTCTAGGGTTTCAAAATGATTTTCCCTAATTCGAAAAACTTGTTATGTATAGAGCACATGTCAGAGGCATTAGAAAATTTTCGGGCATGAAAGCAAATAATGCTAAAGATATCATACATGATATATATGGTAAATAAATGGTTTATCTCATGGTCATGGTTTAGCCTCTGCTAATCATCCTGAAGATTTTCTGGTAAAACTGAAAAAAGCTGCGAAAACTCTGCACCAGGATTTTATGATTTGTTCTGAAAAAAGCCTTCAAAGAGATATGTAGTCTAGCGTAGCTAAACTTTTTTCTCTTCACTTAAAACGAGCGTTCACCATTTGACTGTTCGAAAAATAACAGCAACAGAAAGAAAAGGTTTAGTGAATCCTAGAAGAAAAACTCTATCCTGTTTGCCCGAAGAATCCAAAGGAAGCATTCTAATTGGCTGATGAATTATGTAATGGGAATACCCCTCATGCATACAAGCTATTCAATTGGTTATTAAATCAATAGAAGGGATATTTCCGAAAATGTAGTAATTTGATTGGTTTTTTAAGTAAACAAATGGAAAATAAAATGTTTGCTCTATGTTTCCCTAAGTTTTTTCCATCATTGTTTTTAAATGCGGTGTTGTGAAAGATAAACAGCTTGGCTATGCTAGGCTAAGAAATTTGTCGACAGCATAATTGAATCTACCCGGGAGTAATGTAAAATCAATGTTTATTTTTAAGACAACTTTATAGAGTCTGTACATGCATTAGTGAAAATTGCCTAGTTCAGAAGTTATATGCCATATAAGTAAGGTTACTGACAGACAGCAATGCAAAGAAGTGAGAGCATTATATCAAAATGTTTACTATCTCCTGTCCAAAGAATTTGAGCGCTTTCAGGTGAGAAAATTATCTTCTTCTACTTCATTCCATTCAAGTTTATTGTGTCTTGAAATTTTCATGGAGATTTAATTTTGCCGATTAGGTAGATATATATTTGAAAGGAATTTATTTTTGCAAATTCAATAAAAAAGTTTGATTCTTCAATGTGTGTATAGATGGGTCAGTCCTTACGAAATTTCCTGATTGAGTAAAAAACTTGTTTCTTGGGATTTTTTTTTTTTTTTTTTTTTTTCGCGAACAATCAAAACTTGCTTTATTTCACAGGAATTTAAATCGTAATTTTGAGGATGAATTGCCAAATTGAGGCCAAATGGCAAAATTTGCTAAAATTTCTTTATGGTCTTTAAGCATTTTCTCAATATATTTCTGATTTTAAGTCCACATGTTCGTTTTTAATGACTGTCAGGGCAGGTATGCCAAATACTCCTTTTTCTGTTTTGACTCTAGACTATTTTTTCTTGCTGTTGTTTTTTGCTCTTGTATAATTTACATTCAAGTACTTTTGCTCTTAATTGTTGATTTGTTCTAAGTTGTTGACATAAAAAGTCACCACTTCCATTTTCTTTTGAGATATGTTATGCAAACTATATAAGGTTGGTTGACTCTACTCAATGGAATCAATGGAGCCACGAAAGGCAAAAACTGCAGCTTCAGCAATTTGTACTATATAAGCCAACACTGCCCTGTTATTACGAAAAGGGATCAAATGTTGGTAAGTAAGCGAACCAAACAGTGCACGAACGATGTGTTACCAAAGAGTAAAGATCTGTTGAAAGATTTAGCCAACAAAGTGTGGAGCCCTGTTGTCATCTTTAGTAACAGAACATCTGAATATTTGAAACGTCCCGTTGACTTGAGCAGAGTCAATCGGAAAAGGTTTATAGATAGTCAAATAAATTATTCGCTACAATTGAAAGGTCATCATAAAGTTGTTCATAAGTAAGTATTCAAGTCCAACCATGGACAAAAATCTAGTGCCTAATTTTTCATCTCCTTGTAAAATATTGATCAAAAATTCTCCATCACAACATTCTCGTAGACCACTGTTAAAGTTAGGGTTGTTTTCTGATGATCAGAGTTCAAGAGGAAAATATAGTAACACTTAATTTTCAGCCAACTCCTGATACTCCCCTGTTATTTTACGTTTCGAAATTAATTTCTCCCCATATTATGGCCTTCGTTCAATCACACAGCTACTATCTTTTTTTAGTTTCAAGCTGCCATGTGTTTCCAGCAACTGAAATTCAGTGATTTTTCGTTATTGAATTCTAAACATTTTTGTTATTATTATAACACTTTACTGGACAAAAGCAAAAGTTTCAAAGTTAAGAATTACGCTGGAATACAGTGAACCTATTAAGTAGATCAATTGTTATTGTTCACTGCGGTTACTGCAATTTATTTGGTTATTAAATAGCTATGCGGCATATAGTGACAAGCTGAATTAGCAAACCCTGATTACCACAATTATCCCGAATTATTCACATGGGTTTACAGTGCACACAGTGATTATGATTATTATGGTTGTCAGTTAGAATCTAAAATGAAGTTAAAATTGGAAATATCTATCTACTTGACCAAACAGGATTTGCATGCAAATAATTGCGTCACAGACGCAAGAAAAAAAAATTAAAGACATTTCCTTATGTTCAAACATCAACAATGGAGTCACTCTAATGGATGGTTCAGTTGCTGCCAACTTAGAGAAAGTTATTCAAAAATTGAAAGATTCCATAAAGCGGTGCTTTGATGAAAATATTCCCCCTTGGAGAAAAGGAATTGTATGATAAAGAGAGACTAGTTGTTTCACTAGCTTAAATTCAAGAACTTCTAGGAAAGCATTGTAATTTTGTTTATAAAAATGGCAATATTTGTATCAGCAAAGTAATCATAAATATATCAGTAAGAGGCGGCAATCTGCAAATGAAGTGGATAATCTTAAACAAAACAATGCTCTCCAACAAAGCTAAAACTAATTAAGCCATGTGGCAAAAAATCCAGTAACAAAGTCATTTGCACATGGATGCACCACTGTCACTGCTGATGGGTGAACAAGAGTGGAAAAGCTGATTACGCAGCAATATAGGGACATAGCGCCTTACTGACTTTTGTAAGAGAATAACCATTTGCAAAAAGCATTTGTGTTAAACCTGAAATCAAGCTCCAGGTTTTCAGAATTTAATCAAGGGAGATTTGGTTTGAGTATCCACAATTTTAGATCATGTTGCTGATTTTGTTTTAGTTTTGAAGGGCTGAATGTTGACATAATGAAGCATGTTCATGGTACAAAAATTGTTGCTTTGCAATTCTATGTAGATTATTAACAAATTTTTTAATTGTTTATGGTCTTAATTAGTACAAATGATATACAGTTTTTCATAAATATTTGAACATGAGTGTTAGTATATCATTTCAAAAACGTTCTAAAACATTTTAGATATCCAACAATCTAAACCCTGCAAAAAGTTTTCATGTTTACATGGAAGCTGAGAAGACCAGAACTATTGCTGCTAATCAACTGACAGATCTATTGCATAAAAATAGAGAGTAATTACTTATATTTTTTCAGATGTTGTAAATACCTACCCTTTTTAATTTTAGCAAACTGATTAATTGATACTGAAAATGCCTATATTCCCACTTTTGTTCCAAAATGGTATTACTTGTTGCTAATATTTGTACGTAATTAATTAGTTATAATTAGTTTATCTGAATGCCACTAAGTTGATAGTGCTGGTTATGAATTCAAACCATCTGAAGCAAAATGAAAATGTTTGCGGGATAATAATATAATTTCTTATGACGAATTTAAAAAATTGTCCATGGATAGTTGAGGAAAGTCGTTTATGTTGGGAAGCAATATACCCAAGCATCAAAAACTATAACTTATGCCATCCTTGCTTATCATTGGATTGTTCGTCATTGATTGTTTTAGGCTGTGGAAATCTCAACCCTATACCAACTGGGCGGGGGGGACGTCTCTATTGACTTTTTGACATTACTTCAAAACTAAAAGAGCTTTTGCCATGAAACTTTGTGAATTTTCGCCAAATCTATCTGGCAACATTGTCATCAATTTTTTTCTTTGTGATAATGCCTGCCTTTGCCTTAGCAATGCCCAAATTACAGACTGGTATGGCAAAGTTTGGAAAGCTTTTGAGCACTCATGCCTCATAATAAACCTAACTGCTAGATGTAAAAGCAGTTTACAATGAAAAAACAAAGAAAAAAATACAAATATAATAATCAGAAAACTGATTCAGTGACTAGTGAGATTACTTTGGAATCACATCACCAGGTTGCTAGGCAGGCGGAACCGCATGTCACCCTGACTACCTGGATCAATATACAGTATTATGAAAATATGAAATTATGAAATAGTACATGAATTATTTATCGTAGAGCTAGAAGAACTTTTGAGCAAATATATGGCGTAGAAAATTTTAATTAAACTATAATGTGTTTCTCTTTACAAACCACTTCACTTGGCAACCAAACACTAGTCTTGATAATTAAGTATCATTCTGCAGGAAGAAAAAAACTGGGGCGTTGGAAGAGATAATTTAACAGAAAAGTTAATCCCTGTGGACATTGCTCAAGAAATCAAATAAAATATGTTCTATTGTCTGCTATTTTTTCTATACATAAATTGATAAACATATTTGGATTAAATATCCAATTTCTTCTTTTTTAATCAATATCTTCCAATTTATTTTCAAAACAATTTTTATCAAAATGTTTCCTTGGAAAAACATTTCCCAAAATGCCAAAAAATAACTTGAAACTGTGAAAATCGCTGATATTAGATTAGCTAGTAGTGGTCCAATGTACTTGTTGCCAATGAATCTTCATTTTGAGTCACTTTTGACATCTGTTGCTTTTTCAATATTTTCAATAGCACTAGGTTTCGGATGTTATGAATTTTGTTTGTGTGCTTAAAAAATAACCACTGATTCTTAACTTTTTATTTCACTTGAATCAGACCTTACGTTCTTAAGACATTCAATTTTACAGACGCATAATTTCGAGAATCTCACTAAAATAATGAAGAACTTCCGATGTCAAAAAGATACCTCTACTATGAATTGCAGATGCCTCAGGTTATAATATTGATACATATAACAGTTAAAAGCATGTGCCTTAGGAAATAAATGTGGACAAAAATGTTTCTGCAGTTAATGTCTTTGTTAGTATGTTAAGACCTTTTTCAAACAATGCATTCTGAGTTTCAGGCATTCAAACTTACAACGAGAAAAAAAGATATTGTTTTTTGAAAAGAGGTGTTCTGAGGTAGATGACTATAAAACGAAAAAGCCCAACTCGCATTTTCAATATGAGCTTCTATTGAGAAAATGTTGTGAATGTTTGATGTTCATTGGTCCATCTATTTTGTCCATGGAATTTCCATCCAGTGCTTTTATAATGCTTATTACATTTGGATCTTTCTAAGATAATTGACTTATTGTTGTCATTTGTTTACGTTCATGTTTTTTTATTATCATTATAGTCTTTTGATGTGAATTCAGTCATACTAATTCACATTGAAATATTCATTTTTTCGGAGAACCAATTAAGTAAATGACATGGAATGGAAAGAAGAGATAACAAGTGCATCAATGGCAAGTGTCTTTGTTCAGATTATAATATTATTTGTGCCTTTTTTCCTTAGAGATTAATGTATTCTTGTTTTATGATTGTTCTATACTTCAATGATACTTTCTTTGCAGGAGGATCTTATAAAGTTTGTCAAGAAATAGAGTGTATGGCAAGATGCGGTGAGAAAGTTCTTTTTAGAAATTTTTGGGAAGGATGTCTTACTAAAAAGCTCTGTAAGAAGCGAAAAAAACTTTGCCGTCGAATTATCTTGAATTGTTTTTTACTTTATAGTATAAGTATTTCTGATTCACGTTATAATTGCTGTTTAGAAGAAATTGAATCAATATCCAAATTAAGTTTTACGCTCTCTTTTTACGATTTTTCTGCGAGCAAATTTTGATAGCCTTTTGACTATTTCAAACAACACCTTGATCTCTAAATGTGATCAGGAAGATCAGATAGACTCAGCGAGTCCTCTCCGTTTTGCAAAACCAATCCAGATTAACTCAAATTTAATTTTAAAACGAGGAACTATTTCTTTTTTTATTACTCCCAGATGTTTCGCAATTTTATGTGTATTTCTTTTTTATTCGACGAAGGGAGAATAGTCTGCTGAGGCGTTTATATAGAGTACAAATAAGAATAGTCAAGTTCTTCCAAGACAGAAGAAAGACTAATATTTCTTTTTTCGTTTTCCATGGTTTTGTCCTTTTTCCAGGTTTTATATAACAATTCTGCTAGAAAATTGCAAACATTTCAACAACAATCTATAAAATTGCACCTGTTCGAAAAAAGTACCTTTTAGATACATCGTTAAAATTGCTACTCTTTAGAAGTTTTGTTGTGAAGAAAAGAAAAGAAAGTTTGGAAACTAATTGCCCTTTTAATTTGACAGAAATAGTTCTCAGTTGAAATCAATTCTGTTTGATCAGGTAAAAAACAAAAAAAACACCTGGAAAAAAACAGGTTAAAGATGTGCTACACAGCTAAAGAAAATAAAAGAAGGGGGTGTATTTCTTAACTACTAGGTAGCAATCTTTATGGACGTGGTGTCTTACTGTGTCAAGAATTCTTGGGGCCAATAACTTAGGCAAAAATGTTAATATTTGGGGAAATTTTGAACAACCATTTGCAAATATTATAGAGTAGAAGGGGAGAAGATTTCTTATGGACAATTCTTCTCTTCAAAATTGCAAGTTAACTCAAAAGGCATACGGCAGATTAGAGGCTAGTATTTTTCGAATGCCCTGGTCGCCACCAGACTTACATCTCATAGAGAAGATTTTTAAGTCACAGCAAAGCTTGGAAAAGATATAGTAAGAAAATATATAACTGGGCAAAGAAAAGAACTTTCAGCAAGAGTTAAAACACCAAGAGTTAAAAAAACAATGCTAACTTTAAAAGAACAAATTGATGATACTTACTTTAAAATCAGTATTATAAGGGTGAATTGTAAGGTTGATTTTCATTACGTTTGAATCATCTAACTAACACAGTTAAAATCTAACATTAACCTTTTGCATTTGTTTTGCTTAGAAATTTAGTTTTGAAACAGAAGGCAATCAAAAGTACCTCTTTACCATTGGCTTTTCTCGACCTAAAGGTAGATTCACTGTACTAGTAGGATACAGAACGGTATGGAAATGATTATGATCATTATTAAGACGTTACTATTTTGTTACAATGTTACAAAATGACTGGACATAGAAACTCCTGAGAAGAAATCATAGGTCTTTTTGAGTTTTTATTGCATATAAAAATAAGCTAGAGAAAATAAAAAACTCTATGTGTCTGGAAACTAGACCTAGTCATTTTCACAAAACGTGTTCGAACAGAGATGTTGTAAATCGTACACACAGATCTGAAATTTACTTATTGTGGTTTTAAATGGACTATTAGAACTGATCTATGTTGTTTATTATATACAATACTTAAAAATTATTGCTTTATTCCCTCCATTGTGAAAACAATTTATTCAGAGCCAATACCAAATGAAAATAGCACAGCACTAGCTCCTAGGCTGTAGTTGGAATCGACAGATAAAAGGCTCTACTTGGGGTTAAAAATTTGAGAAGGTGTAGAATGTTTTGAACGGAAAAAATAATACAGTAGTTTTTATCTTAAATCAATTTTCCTAATCAAGGTTTCCCCTTGCCAACTGTGCCACACCGTTTATGAAGGAATTGTCGTTGACATCCTGGACTTTTTTGATCGACCACACAAACAGGTAAAACTCTCCTAATTCCTTTTCCTAGTTTTTTAAAAGCAAACCAGCGAAACTGGTGTTATTGTTACTTTAGAGCGCATATCTGTAAGCTCTAAAAAGTAATCATTGTTACTTCATGTAGTAACATATGAACCTGTACATTTATTAACAGTTATGACATCAGTTTTCTGAATATAATTTGTCTTTTATTTATCTGTTTGAAACCTTGTTTCTATCTGGTAACCCTTGGCTTTCACTGTCGTATAGAGTGTCAAGGGCTGACCACAGTATGTTGTTCAATAAAACTATAGACCTGAAGTCTTCATGTGAGGTATGCACTGATTATCTAAAATACATATAAACTATAGTCGATCACATATTTTTAAGATTCTAAACAGAAGAAAATTGATGCTCATAAGCAGTATCTCATTAAAATTTTGATAAAGTACTTCATGCATTTGATGGCATAAACTGAGGAAGAGGATATAAGGAGGTTATTCGATTCCTTAAAAAACATTTTAATCATCAAATAAAAACCTGTTTAATATCCCACTTAAATTTGATTCTAAGTATTTGGCCAACACCCTTGTCTTACTGGCAAGTTAAAAATCTAATCTGTTAATCATTTTGATAACGAGAAATAAGAATCTTTTTTGAGAAATGGCTTCCTTTATTTACAGTACATAATTTTTCAATTTAGCCCAATGATACTTTTAATATGGTAAAGGTTTTGTCCTTCACGTTATTGAAGAGCTCTCTCCCTATCTAGAATATGAAAAGGACCAATATTTTTTCCAATATAAATGGCCATGGTCTCCTACTTTTCTTATCACTTTACTAGCTAGAAATTGTTTTTCCGTCTTTTAGGGTTTCTTACGAAAGACTCATTGCAAAATAATTGTCTGGTATATCTGGAAATAATCTTAAATAGCATTTTGGAGCCTCTGGAAAACAAGGAATTGTTATTGTAAACCTAACGGTAGTGGTCGAGATTTTTTGTTCACTCTATTTAATTGTGAAAACGCTAGAGTCCTTGTTTTTTTCATCGATAGAATTAGCATAGTTGAAACAAAAACCTTCTTATACAAAACAAAGACTAAAACCGATCACTCAATAGCCTGCTTTGGTTTCTTAACACCCTTAAAAACAAAAATTTTAAGATCTACTTAAAATTAACATCTATTATCTACTATCTAAGATCAACTATCTTCATAGGAAGGCCTTTTCCACATTTACACCAGGAGCTATATTCTGCCCTACCCTCCTAAACCTTTCCTTCCTGACTACTTATGTCAATATGTCTATCTGGATAGATATTATACATAGTGCATTCTGGTCCAAATTAATTCAAAGAGAAACCTGATTATTTTAAGCCATTTGAAGAAAAACTGGTTTGACAACTTAAGCTAATTTTTTATTCTTTGAAGAAAACCTATCTTAAAAATTTGGAAAAAGAATTCAAAAGCTCCTGAAGAAACACAAATATTCAAATCAATGATCTTTAGGGCTTACAGTATTTTCTCTGCTTGGTCAGGACATTCTTTCATTTCGCATACATCATAGATGCATACTTATCGGATTATCTTATAGATTATACTTATAGATACTAATCAGATTAATTTATTTAGTACTAATCTCCGATGATGGAAACTGGTTAGAGTGGAAACACATTGACAACGCAATATACTCACCTTGATTTTTTGTTCTAGAAAGATCAGCAATAGTCAGCTAGCATAAATTTATCAAATCTAGTAACTAATTAACCATTTTTAGGATATTTAAAGATCATTTCCAGGCTTCAGTTTGTAAATGTTGCACTTTCTTGATAGCCCAAACGTCAAAAAGCTGTAAGTGAGTTACCGCTGGCTGAATTTTCTTATGAAAATGTAATAAAACGTTACGTTAAATTATCTTTTTGCGTTCCTTTGACATTGGTGACTTAAGCTAAAAACCTTTACTAAAGCTCATAGGTTTATTTACGCAACCCTCTACAGAAATTAAATATCGAGGAGAATCAATCGACTAACTCCCTGTTTTCATTCAGCCATTTTCTTCTGCTATTGAAACAAAAATGTGAAGATTGTCAATAATTAATAAAATTTTAACTGATGTGAAGACATGGTTTCTTTGAATTATTTACTTCTGTATTAGCTGAAAGATAATTTACAATTTTGAATTGAAAATGAAGTCTATGAAATGTTTTTCTCTTTTTAAAAATCTAGCCTAACTCATATTTAAAGTAGCTTTTTTTGACTTAACAGAAATCTTAGTAACTAAAACCATTTTATTGCTGTAGCTATGTCTAGTGTTTTTTTCAGACGTGTAAGAAGTCAAAACATCCTTTTTTGAAAAAGAAAGAGATAAACAAATTTTTTAACATTCAGAGGATTGTCAAATTGAACACACTATCAAAAGACTGGATAAAACAAAAAAAATAAAAGCCAAGAATTGAAAACCCTTACGCTCTCCTATAATAAAGACCTGATACCTTATTCCATCAGAGCATTGAGGATATTGGGTACTGTCCCTGTGACATCAATGAGGCATTGAGGCAATGAGGCATTTGAAAACATACACCTGCACAAGAATGAAAAATGAACGTTTAAATGCTATTGCACTTATTTACATGAACAAAGGGACTAAGAAGCATGCCAAAAAAGAAGAAATCCTCCAGAGATTTAATAGTGCTCATAGACTAGATTTTGACTGATTCCTTCACATAGAAAGAAACAGACATCTGAGAGTGGATTCAGCATTAACACTCAATTCAAGCTATATCACTAATATAATAGGTGAAGGAGTAGGCTGGCTGTGAGAGGTTCAAAGATTTTTACTCGAATGAGTAACACAAAATTTAAATAGAAAAATGGTTCAGTGGAGGCCAGTTATATACTTCCCATGTAACTTAAAAACTGAGAGTTGATGGGATGAATTTAATAATAAAGCACTCGTAGAAATATTTGAGACTACTTCGAAGTGTGCCAATAAATTCCTAGTAGTCATATTTGAAACTACTAGAACTCAATAAAAAAGCGTTCATAGAAATATTTGAAACTACTCAAAGTGCGCTAATAAATTCCTAGTACTCATATTTGAAACTACTAGAACTCAATGAAAAAGCGCTAGTAGAAATATTTGAAACTACTTGAAGCGCACCAAGAAGTCACATTAGCTTGAAACTGCTAGAACTCAATGAAGTGTAAACCATGGCAATAAGTGAAGTGCTAGTTATGATATTTCACATTTACTGTAATGTTACTTATTGGAAAATGTTTTATTATGCATATAGCAATTTCAATCTATTGAGAAAGTCACAAAAATGTACCTGCGGGCAGCAATATTTAAAACCACCTAACGTGAACCATTCCATTACTGCAAGCATATTATAACAATCTTAATAGAGCTCTTTTAAAAATAAATTAATTTCTTGTCAGCTGCATATCCATTCTCTAGTGCAATGCTTTATTTTTTGTCAGGTTTTTCCTTTAACATTACTTTTTAGCTAGTGTATGATTTATGTCAGTTAATCCTATAACAAATTGCTGCTTATGAAAAGATATTGTTTTGTGAATAGTGATTATCTAAATCTTAGTCCAATTTGTTGTTGTGTTGGTGAAAATGCTCTCATTTGCTGATGTATTTTAAATTGCATAGTTTAAGGTATATAGTTTGGAATTCCTAATTTTTAGGTTTGTCTTATCATGTTTAGGTGTTCAAAGTTTGGAGAAACTACTTATTGATGATTACTATTATCTAATAATACTTCAATCATTAGATTTTGTTCGACAGAACATATTCTTAGTGAAAATTCAGTGATTGTCTTTAGAGTTGCTTAAGTTTAACACCAGTAATTAACTCATTAATTATTTTACATGTCCAAATTAGAGAAGTGAAACTCATCAGCAATTTATTATTGACGCCTATTTTAGTAGATTATCCTAGAATTTAAAAATTTAAATGCTCAGAAGAAGCAATAGACAGCAATGAATAAACAGGCAAGAACTAAGACCTCAACAAGAACAAAGACAGCATCAACAACAAAATGAACAACAACAGCAAAACCGAAAACAGCAGCAACAAAACCAACAACAACATGAACAACAAAGACAACCAAATCAACAACAAAATGCATGACAAAAGCAACAAAATGGATAACAAGAACTACCAAACAGACAACAACAGCAAAACACACAAGAGCAAGAGCAACAAAATGGACGGGAACATGGACATTGACGTGGAGAGCAAGGACGTTGGTGTGGTCGTCTAGGTGTGAGCGTGGGGTTTATTATGGGGGCATTTTCAAAATAAGCGTGCTGGACAGCAAGTTCAGCTTCTCTCCCTGGTATTGCGCCATTACATAGCCATTGGGAGGAGGGAAAACTAACTTTGGGAATTTCCTTTTTAGCTGCAAAATATCTAATAGAATTTCCTCAGCAAATATTATAAATAAATTTATAATTTTGGTTGCATTTGCTGTTGTTCATTTTAAACTACTGTTTTATTTTTACTATTTTTATACATTAAAATTTTTATTTCCTATGTCTATGTTGCCCATTTTCGCCTAAGACTTGCCTGCAGATTTTTTATTGTAAGGAAAAAACAAAAACAAAAATCAATTTTCTTTCTAATTTTTGTTTACCATGATAATTGGTTTTTGCTCCTTCTGATTTTTTTTTTTTTTTATGAAAGGTACATTATACTAAAGGTTACACAGTTTTTTTTTATTTTCTATTGCTTTAATATTAACCCAGGAGAACCTATGTAATGAATGAGAAACCGGAAACCAAATAAAGAGATCAAAATGGCCTAGGCGAAATTAAAATTGAATCAATTGAACACTATTTAATCATTTGTAACAAGCTTGGCTTGTGTATAAAGAAAAACGATATGGAGAAAGAGAAAACACTAAACCATTTTTGGCTTAGCTCATGTTATTTAATGCTAATCTTAGTTTTTCCTTTATCTTTTATTGTTATTCTTCTCTTTTTTTCTTGTTTTTTAGAGGTATCACATTGCATCTTCTTCATTAAGATAATACCTTCCTATCTATTAATAAATTAAGATGTGATTTTGTAATAAATTATGTACCAAGATGTGATTCAAGATTGGGTTCAAGGAAAATTTCTCCCAAGTAAATTACTCCTCATCAAGTTACTATGGGGAAAATTGCCCCTTGGAAATTTGCCCTTGCGAACGCCATAAGTTTTGAGCCTGAGTAACACAGCATCATGAAAATTTGTTTTCTGAAAAAAGCGCCAATAAAATTCACTTGGCTGAAGCAGGTTGCTGAATTTTCGGCTAAAATAGAATTTTCACCGGACTCTCCACTGACTGCAGAGAAAAAAAATAATAGATAGATTGTTACTTTTTCATGCAAGATATGGCGTTCTTACTACGATAATATGAGAAGTATTTCTTAAGAACTTTGAGACTTTAGTTGGTGGGAATTCTTCTGAGTAAAACTATTTTTTGAGAGATATCCCCTTCGTCTTCAACAAATCTGTG
>JANSTP010023236.1:0-15128 GCA_025330745.1 Cladonema radiatum
GTTTCAATCATTTTTTTTTTTTTTTTTTTTTTTTTTTCAGTTTTGGCAGTACTTTGATATTAAAAGTAAAACCTTGGTTTCCTGTTTGCCCATTATTATTAGAAATATTTTTTGATGCCGAAGCGTTCCAAATTTGCAGAGATTTTTTTTTTTCATTTTTAATCCCCGGTTTTTCTTTCATTTTAAATTCGTACTACAGGCTTTCGTCAGCATTTTCAACCTATATTGTTTTGTTATCTTTTCAAGCATTTTTAAAGATCTTTCTCTTGTTATGCAAATTTTCGAAATTTGTGAAAAAAAAAAAAATTTTTTTGACCGAAAGTCCTATTTTTGCATGTCACGTGACCCAGAAAAAATTAGAAAAAAAGGACAAGGCGAAAATTTCGTTTGAATGATCATATTATTTCTAAACTGAGGCATTTCTCTTCTCTTGCCATTTTAAAGTCAGTGTATTTTTATTTATTTTATTCTAACACACTTTATGGATGCCTTGTGTGGTCACTGACCTCAAATGCAAACCTTAAAACTTAAAACTTATTTAAAAGCCAGAAAAAATACATTCGAATAATGACTTTTCAAAACTATAAGAGCAATTCGAATCCATTGTTTGTTGAATTGAATTTGCTTAAATCATATCTTCAATAAGAATGTACCAATTGCTTTGAATACGTTTTTCGAAATCAATACTGATACCAGAAATGAAAGGTTTTCTAAATTTTTCAAATAACCGTTCGTTAACTCTACACGTCAAGAAACTGCTTCTTTAAAAAGTGTTCTTCCTAGAATATGGAATGATTTTATTCGGAACAATCCCCCAGTCTGAAATAAAATCCAGGAACTCTCTCAAAAACAGCTTATTAGAATGCCAGAAATCATGTTCTTAGAGGCATTTCCCTGTCCGTGAAAGAAGAAAGTGTCATTCACTCATTGAGTGAAATTCTGAGGAAAGAAGTTTCATTAAGAAAAGGTTGCTAATAAAAATTAATGGCAATACCAAAGTTCGAAAAAGGGGACCAGTCCTCACTTTCAAATTAATCCGTCCCTTTCTGAAGTATCCCCCCTTTTTTCTGTTAAGTCGGAACCCTGGCGTGCCCTGTACGGACAAATTTCCATCGTCTATTAAAAGGACCATTTATTGAAGAAATTCTGGAATATTCAATTCAAAATTAATTTTCTCCTTTTATGGAACAAATGCAAGTAAGGTTTCCGTTCTTAACTTTTTGCAGTAAAATATTTCATGCATTTTTCGTTCACTTCGATTTCGGTTAACAATTCAAATACAACAAACCTCAGTCGCAATCACACACTAATGGTACACAATTCTAAACATATAATTTCTACAGAGAAAAAATACAAATCCTGAAGTGACTGAAGCGACTTAACTCTATTTATGCAGGGCTTTCTGAGGATCAAATGAACCGGGAGGGGGCAGATTCCGCCCCCTCGCCTGCTAACTCCGGAAATACCAATGCTGTAGCAATGAAACTTGGCACATACCTAAAGCAACTCTTTTTGAGCATAACAAACTACTTTTGGTATGATTACGTCATCAAAATATGATGACGTCATCGTTTTTCCGACGGACGGTTGCGCGGAACCGACGAAGGTAGACCTAAACTTTGAAGGCGTAGTTCTCTGGATCTACAAAAGCTTTTTTCATGCGGTTTTCACCAAACATGTTCAAAACCTAAGGGCTTTCACATATCTTCCGGGTTTCCGGAAAATCGTCCCAGAAATATGATGTTTTTCGGGAAATGGGCCCGAAATTGGCTTTACCGCTGCTCAAAAGGGCAGTTGACATGACAATTGTGAGCGTGGTCACGAAGAAATCTTTTTAGCAAAATGATAATTTTTATTAAAAGTCATAAAGTTTTACGGTATTTCAAGTCACAGCTTTTGAGTTACTAACGAAATTAGAACGTTGTGGCGGAATCCACCCCCCACCCCGGACATAAATAGTGTTAATGAGTTCAAAGCATTGGCTTGGTCTAGACACAGTCATGGTCTAGGTCATTTCTGGATCCTGAAAAAGCTGTTATCTCGCGCTTTTAATCTGCCATATTAAAACACTAAAGAATGTATTTCTAGCTATCTGAATAATTAGCTATGACCACAAGCTATGTTTACTTTGATAACAGAATTATATAAAAAAGATTAACTTTCTTAAAAAAATTAAAATAACTTTCGTGCAGTCAAGAGTGACAACAGATCATAAAGTGAAACTTCATCCAGAATTATTAAAACAAAAAAATGGCAAGCTCGTCGTCTCAATCAAATAAGCAATACTTAGTCGTTGCTGCTATTGATATTGGCACATCGAACTGTGGGTATGCTTACTCTACACATAAAGATATACAAGACATTTGCACAAGCAACGAATTTGTGGCTGGAAGGTGGATGGCACGTTTTCCTTGCTGCATTTTGTTCGACAAAAACAAAACGTTCGTTGCATTGGGAAACGAAGCTGAAGAAATTTACAATAGCTCTGTTGGAACAGACGAAGAAACTAATTATCTTCTCTATCGTCGATTTAAAATGGCATTGTATAATGAAAAGGTTATTTTTTGTAACTTTTGTTTTCTTAAACCTTAATATGCCGGGTCGGATTTGTGGTATAGATTCTATGTCGGTATCAGCGTGGCAACTAAAAGTCGATTCCAGCATTATTTATTTAAATGTTCGATATTATTGCTTCTATAATTATAGTTTGTAACTCTTTTTACCAAATTTAAACAAAGAAACACATCACATTACAGTTCATCATACAAAAAAGAGATGAGGTGTTGAGGTGGGACAATGTGTTCTAAAAATCTGTCAACCTTCATTTCCATACCTTTAATAGTTGCGTAGTAGTTCTTGACTTGGGGTTATCCAACAAATATTCTTGATAATGGCATTCTTTGCTTTTAAATAAACATTTCCGTAGATAATTTTTTTCCTCATTTGATTAGAAAATTGAATTTTGAGCACTGAAAATTCCATTAATTTTTTTTATTATTGTTATTTGAGACATGGCTATTCAATAATTGCAAAACTCAAGAAAAAAAACCCAGAAATCTCATCCATTAGCAAAACAACTCTCAAAAGCATTCAATGGAGCCGTTCTTGGAAATAGCCGTTCTACAGACATTTTTAGCTGTGGAAATAGAACCGTTCTTAGCAACAAAATTCAAGTGAAATAAAGACATCTTAACCTCAGCTAGAACTAAGAACGGCTCTATAGACGGAAAATTTTCTAAAACTTGCTCAGCTAGGACAAAGAACAGCTCTTTCAGGAGATAAAATTTGGGACAATGTTCAGCTAGAGATAAGAACGGTTCCAAATACTGAAAATATTTGCATTTTCTTGTGTCAGTGATAAAAATCGAGCCACTCTTTTGCACTTCGATGATCAAAAATGAGTTGGAAATTTTTCAGCTAGGCAGAAATAAGAACAGCTTTTTCCAGAATGGCTCCATTGGATGCTTCTGAACTCTGAAAGCACAAAACTCCACTAGGAGAATAAATTTTCATGCGAAACTTTCAGCAGTAACTAAGACTTACTATAGTTACAAGATTTACTAAGCCTTGGCAGTACGTAAGGCAAAACTCTTTTGATTTAGGAAACAAAAAGTTTACTAAGGAATGAAAAATTGTGTCGCATGGACATTTGATAGATTTTTAGCAAATTGAAGCAAGACTGAGAGCTTTGGAAAGAGTTCAGTACTATGTGGACGATAACGGCCCCAAGTAGTATTAGCAAGCACCATTTTATTTCCAAAAGTTTATAAGAATTTTGTTTTACATGTTGGATTGTCTCAAGCTTTCTCATTAGGAAGACCGATCTTTCAGGATTATAATACATGATTTCACTCTGATTCTCATTGCACGCATGATTTAATATGGTGATTTTTTAAAAAATCAGAAACAAATGAAAATATGAAGAAAATTGTTTTGACCAAAACAAAAAATTTCTATAAGAGCTTGACCGGGAATTTTCGACTTGTTGTCAGAAACTACTAATTTTTACAAAAAGTACAGCTCTAAAAATTTTAGATTTAAAAAGATCTGAAATCAAAGTAAAAAATTTTTTCCTACATTTCTAATAAAAAATTAAATGTGGGTCGACGAGTTTTGCTATCACCCTAAAACTAAAAGAGCTTTTACCATGAAACGTTGTGACTTTGAACAAAATTTATTAAAACATTTGGGTAACCACGCCCGCTTTTGCCATGGCAACGTCCATTGTCGGGTCCGGTGGGTCATTTTTTCTTCTCATTTTGGGGTAAAATCTCCTATTTAGGCCCAAATTACCTGCAAGTTCCCATAGTCCAAAAGTACTTTGGTTTAGTGGGAAAATGCATGAAAAAAGCTTTTGGTTCAGTTTCAGTTGCTACTCAAAGTTCCATCTCCGAATCACCGATTTTTGACGACCTGTCGGTCAAAAAACGATTACGTCTTTAGTTAAATTTGGCACCAAAGTGTTCAGAATAAGTTGGCCTACTACTGTACAAAGTTTTATCCCTTTATTATTTGTGCTTCTCAGGATATCCAGAAAACTAAGTATTAGATACTCGAGATATATATGTGACAACTTCTATTACCAGGATATCAACGAAAACCTTCAAATTAAATCAGTTAATGGAACGTCAATGCTGGCCATAGATGTATTTTCATGCGCCATCAGATCCATCAAAGCAACCATACTCCAAATGTTAAACGAAACTAATACAGTAAAGGAGATATATGTTTCAGATATCCGTTGGGTCGTAACGGTCCCTGCAATATGGACAGAGAAGTCGAAATATTTTATGCGAAGAGTGGCCATTAAGGTAAATTATTTAATTTGCAGCTTACTAGACGTAGATACAACAGAACCAGGGATCCGTTAACCCTTTCTGGATCAGGCTTTTTTTTTATTTCTTAGGACGGGGGGGAGGGATTTCAGAACTCGGAACTCGGCTTCTGCAAGGTATTTTTCGAAAATCTTTTGCACAGAACAAGAGCGACCTTTAAGGAACAAAATTAGCTCAAAATAATTTTGTGATGTCATTCCTAAATGATGGCGTCATCATTTCCCTAATATCGTCCCCGAAAATAGGGAGAAACCTCAAAAAGATTCAAGTAAAATTGGAACGAAAAAAGCTTTTTACATGGGGTTTTCACCAATTGCCACATTTTTGATCTAGTTTCACATATGTTGAGGTTTTTTTTTACAAATCTTGGTGAAAGTCAGATTTTTTAGGCTTTGTTTGCAAACTTTTTACCGATCAGTGTCCGAAAGTTGGCTGGCATGACCGCCGTCCGGAATTTTTTAGAAAATTTTTCAACAAAATATTTCTAATAAAAATTTATAAAAAGTCAAACAAAATTCAGGCTTCATCTATAACACCAGAGGAGCCATTTTAGGAAAACTACAATCATGGTCAAAATATTGTAGACTTTTTCAAGCCTTTCCTGTATAAACTGACACCACAAGCAAGTGTGAAATTTAGATAGCCTGTTAGACAGCAATTTATCGCGCGATTTATCTTTATGAGCCTTGAGCCATAAGCCAACGCCTTTTTTGGGTGGTTTTCCAGCTCATTAAGGCGGTTTGATTGGGGAATCGCCAAAATTCGAGTTTTCCAACGTTTGGTCTGGAAAATCCACGTTGATGTAAAATGGAAAATCCAAAAACTGGCAGAATCTACTCATTGTCTACAGTATTTTTGTCCATGATTGTAGTAGGGGGCGGAGTCCGCCCCCACCCTGGTCCAAATAGGGTTAAGATTTTTTGAATAGCAAGTTCAAATAATGAATTATCTTTTTGTGGATTCTGTTTTTATTTTATCCCGTCTGATCTTTAACGTAACTTTGAATTTGCATTAATATAGACCGGATGTAGTCTATTCTCTTCAGCAACGAAAAGCAATTTCCATACTTTCAAGAATATTGGGAAAATTGGGATATCTTTTGAGAATAGTTTCTAGTACAGTGGAATCTCTATTAGCGGTCACTCTGCGGGACTTCACCCTTTGACCGTTATGAGGAGGTGTTTTTATAAGAGTATGACCATTGCAGGTACCTCTGCAACTGGCCGTTGTTATTGAGGTGACCGCTGTATGGTGGTGATCGTGAGTAGAGGTTCCACTGTATATGGTTATCATTTTTGCTCGAAAAAACTGAAAATTTTTTGTTAAAATTTACTTGTACCAACTTACCTGGTAGCTATGATGTCATCGATTTTTATTGGTTGATTTTTTCTTATTCTATGAATTATAAGAAAAATATGTAAGTATTTTTAAATAACGTCTCTATAACGCAACCAAATCGGGAAAACCGCAGGGTTTCTTTCCTTGAGCCACGGAGAAAAAAGTCCTGGCGAAGACCAAAAAACAAATTTAGCTGATTGTTTTCCGAAGTTTTTTTGCTGACTCATCAAAACATAAGAGCTATTGAGGAAACGAAACTAATTTTTGTGCTTATGATCTTTAGTTGCAAATACTTATAAGAAGGCGTTAAAGTTGAGATATAGAGTGTTATTTAATTATTTTTCTCCGTTTTATTTGTCCACCAATAACTATTAATTAACTACTAGCTGCGAAGCAGCGTCGTATTGGCCTGCTAACGCAGTGTGAGATCGCTGCGCGATCTCTTAGCAATAAATCAAGACTCTAACATGTGTCCTATTTTGTCTTGACTAATACAACTCTGCGAAAGCACAGTATTGGTCCTCTTGTTTAGTTCGTTATGAAAGTTATGCAGTTATAAAGTACCAGGGTGCTGCGATGGTAACAGGAGCAAATAAGAGACTCTGAAGAAAAATAGCATCACATGATGCGTTTCGCATTAAAATGTTTAAAATTACCAAACCATACCAAATCATACTTTAAAGCCTATTGCAGTAAATTCCCTCCAATTTCATCAAATAATTGCTACTCTGAAAGAATACGCAGACCATGCAATGGCAAAAAAATTCTAGCTAAAATAAGTAGAGAATTTCAAGCTGGTCTTAATCCGCATTCTTAATGTATGAGATACCTTTGTTTCATTTATGTTGAATAATTGTAAATTCCATAAACATATTTACCGAATCAATTAGTGTGAGTTAATGTCTTGTGTTCTTTGAGTGGATACTTGTAGAAATTTGTGCAGACTAAAGTGTTCCTTTTCTCTGCATATATGCCTCCTATATATACCAATTATGTACCAATGTTGTCTCTGTCTTAGGTTTACAATCTTTCTGTTGTAATTTTTAATGTATTGTATAACATTTTTTGTTTATTTATGTGTTTTTTTATTTATTTATTTATTTATTTATTTATTTATTTATTTGTGTTATTTATGCAACATCGTTGACACTGCAGAATTGAGGAATAGTAATACTGTATTTAGTGACTGTGTGCTCTTTTTGAGAATACACGCTTTGAGCATGTTTGCTGCATATATTAAAACCTGCTGACAACCAGCCAGCAAAACAAAAAACAGATCGTACTAATCCAATCCAAAATCGAAAACATCCCAAACACTTTAAAATAAAAAAGGAAAATTGGAAACTATCTCTCTGCTTCCGAAACACAGTACCAATTGCAATCTCGGTACATCAATGCCACTATCCCAAATAAACACACAAGGCTAGCACAATATAGTGCAGTAGTTTCGACATTTAATCCTAGACTAACTAATCCTAGACTATTATATATGCGTACACGGCTACATATATTGTATTTTACTTCCAACATACCATAAGAGAAGAAATTTTAGCAGAATGAAGTTTTGGCGGATTTGACGGATCGAGTAGAAAAGCCTCAAAATTAACTCCTCTCAAAATTAATTCTTTTGCGCTCTTGGTAATTATAATGTTTCTATTAAAGAAAACAGGTCATTAAAATATTTTGCATTCTCAGTTTTTAGCAATTTCCATCTTATGAAAAAATAGTCTCTCGGGCTATCCGCCAAAATTGATGCCCGCCAAATATGCACTTTTTTGCGTTTCGCCAATATAAATTGCCAAATTGAGTCCAATCTGACGAATTGGCTCATCCGGCAAAATTTCTTCCAGCTAAAACTGTTTCCCTGAAGTTAAAATAAATAAAAGTTATGTTATGCTATGCTATGATCAATGCAGATCAGATCCAGATCACTTCAAAGCAGTCTATGAACATAATCCTAAAGTAAATGACATTTAAATGACGTTTCCTCTAGTGGATCTATTATCTCTGTCAATTTGGTCAAAGACAGGGCTAAAAGTATTTCAATCCCAGCTAGCTAGTCTTAGAAACCTTTAGTATTTCTATGTATATTTCTGTATGAAATCAAGGACAGGTAGATACGCTCTTTCTTGACAATAGATCAGTAACAAAATTTAAATTGAAAGGGAACCAAAAGGGCTTTTTTTAGATAGGAAGTTTTGATACTTACATTCCAATATCTAATCCCTTTAATGCCTGATAGAATCACATCCTGTAAACTGATGTGACTGTAACTGAAGGCGGAAACTAAGGGATCATTAAAAATAAAAACCATTATATTTCAAGATGTTTTCAACTAGCTTATAATTTATGCAGTTACGCATATCTTATCTATACTTTATTGTATCTCACATTCAGTGTGCAAAATACATAAATTAGAGGCCTCTACCGAGGCTTTTGCCTTGGGACCGGGGTTGCGAAAAACCGTTTTGGGTAAGATTTTACCCAGTGCCCCTCTCGTGAATCTAGTGAACCACATTAAGAAGTCCAAGTGCCCAGGATTAATAAACTTTTGCCTTTATGACATGCATGCAAATACATTCAGCAAGAGTGCGCTTTTCTAGGCAGGAATCCCGACCGGCGATGTATTAATCGGATTGGAACCGGAATGTGCTTCCTTGTATACCCATTCCACATTGAATAAAGAACTTCATGTAGTTGACGCAATAAAGAAGCCTGGCACTAGACAAATGGTTGTAGACATTGGAGGTAAGAAAATTACATTTAATATTAAGAGAATGAACAAGAGAGTAATGATATTTCATTTAGCCAACCTTTTAGAGTTTTAAATTTACTTTATAAAGGCTAACAAAAAAGTTTTTTTCATACGTCTTTCAAATTTAGGTGGAACTATTGACATTGCGTTTCATGAAGTTTTAGAGGAAAATAACTTGAAAGAATACCATCGCGTAGAGGGAAGTGATTTTGGAGCAACCAAAGTGGACGAACTATTCGAAGAATATCTTATTGATGTATTGACAGATACCGCTATTGAAAGAGTTCGTACCAAATACCCATTAGATTGGTTTCAACTTGTCAACCAGTTCGAAAATATCAAAAGAAATATTGGAAACAAACGAGTCAAACCGATGCTCTTGTTACAGAAATCATTTTTAGAATCATATGAAGCTTTTAATGAGTTCACTTTAGAAAATGCCATAGCTAATAATTTACTAGAAAATAAAAGAATTAAACTAAATAGGAACAATTATTTAGAAATACCGCTTGAAGATATTGAAAATATGTTTCGTCACATTACCACAAAAATTTGCAATTTAATAACAAAACTATTGCAGAAACCCAAATTAGAAAAAACTGATTTCATAGTTTTAGCTGGAGGTTTTTCCGAGTCTCCAATACTCTTAAATGAAATTAAAAAATCTGCAAATAATATTCCAATTATTCGGCCTCGCAATGCTGAACTTTCGATTGTCAAAGGTGCAGTATTGTTTGGCTGGAATCCGACAAAAATAATAAGCCGTGTAGCAAGGAAAACATATGGTGTAGAATGCCGTGAAGCATTTCGTGAAGGTGTTGATCCAGAAGAATTTGCAGTTCATAGCGATCAACGTGGTAAACGTTGCGAACATAAGTTTTATTGTTTTGTAAAAATTAATGAAACCATTATAGCTGGTGAAAAAAGAAAAGGAATTTTTTACCCCGATGATAGTAATTCAACAAAAGATATGCCTAAAATATACGCAAGTGAAAAAGATGACATTACATATACTACAGAAGATGGCGTTGATTTAATTGCTACTTTGACATTAAATATGCCAAATACAACAGGTGGAATTAATCGTGAAATAGAATGTAGTATGTATTTTGGTGAAACTGAAATTAAATTTGAAGCCAAAGATGTCACCTCTGGAAATGTTGTAACTACAAATATAGACTTTTTGTAATTTAATTTTTTTTTAAACAGCTTTTCTTCATTATTTCTTCATCATTTATTGTTTTTAAAGAGGCACTGTCATGGTTGGGTTTTTTTAACGATCAGGTGGATCAGGTAGTAGAAATGACTAATTGATACTTCCTATGCTGAAAAAATTTCCCTATCATCCTCATAAAAAGGGTAATTTAGTCTCAACGAAAAATTATCGCTTGTAAATCACAATAAAAAATAACTGCACGACTGTTGTTTGTTTACATAATTATAATTCAAATGTTGAACAAAATGAATGGTATTTTTTCCTTTTCATAAAACGATTGACGTATTTGACTATTTGGAAATTTTCGTGTTCAAACCGAATTTTTAGCCAATCAGAAATAAGCCGACAATTTCTTACTCGTTTACGACTTTATTATTTTTAGACTAAATATAATAATCCTCAAAAAATGTTTTTGAATATATTTCAAAAAGTAGAGACTGTCAGGGGAAATGTTATAGGTCTCAGTAATCAGTACCCAAATGCTGTTGGAAACATAGAAAAAACCCTACCATGACAGTGCCCCTTTAATATCTCGATTGTTTTATTTTAGGTTTTTCTCAAGTATCTTGTTACACTCCATCATTCGTTTACTGCAGATAAAAAATAGCTTCATAGTTTTATGCTTATTGCCTTACACATAGTTTACATGCCTTACATTTGTGTAATTCCAATAAACCTGACTTTCCTACAATTACTCTGATTTCCTTAACTTCAAACTATTGTATAGTGTTTTTAAGTTTTCAACAATGGTTGATTTTGGTTTAACTTTTTAGATCTTCCAATGGTATAAAGTTGTTCGCTTTTTAATAGAGACCAGAAAAATTTCGTCTGAGGTTGGCTCTTCTTATATTTTCTAATAACTTATGGTGATATGTTTTCAAAATGTTTTTATTTGTTAATCTGCTTAGGAAAATGATAATTGTTCGATTAGTTATTTACAACGTTAAAATTCAATTTGTTCTTATTTTGTGCTAAATTTGTCTTCTAAGTTCAGAAACTCATGTTCTTATAAACTTACTCTTATAAACAAGGCGTGTCTTGGTATTGTAGTTGATTTTTTAGGTAGTTTTTTATGTTCACTTGTCATCAAGATGTATGTAAATCTTTTTCTAAACGTATAACAGATAAAAATACCTTCCTTTTAGTTTTTATAATGACCCATTTACTAAAGTTAGACACCATTGGTGCTCCTGTAAAACATAGAGTTTTCTGGAGCAAACTTTTTTATTCAGACCTGCAATTTAATTAATCATTGTTATTAAATAGATAAGAAAGCAAGTTGACTCAGATTGCATTGCATATTTTGTATTAACCTTCATCTGCTAATGATGTCATAAGCAGTGGCGGTTTTAAACAGTGCAGGGCCCAGGGCTGAAAGAATTTTTGGGGCCCTAACTAAAGTCAAATAACTGGGCATACCTTGGGATTCAGACTTCAGTACTAAATTAATTCCTACCAGTTACTTCGTGATAAAACAAAAGTTACTTTCTTTAGTGAATCTATATCAGCAGATGCATACTGTGAAAAGTTAAAAGGAGGATGAATGTAATAAAAAACGAGCAATGAATCTTAACTTTTAGTTTATTAATAGTTAGGGCTACCAATATCCATTGTCAAATGGATAGAAAAGTTCCAATGGTTGTATCAATATCGATTGCCAATATTAGGAAGTTCTTTTAAGATTGATTCTAATTTAACTAAATTTATTTTGCTTTTCTTCTAAAAAAGGCAACTTTTTTAAAAGAGTGAGATCGGTTACACCCGTCGACCTCCCCTTTGGTACGCCCCTGAACAGTCTCCAAACCATAGAGGCTAGTTATGTACTATCAGATTTTTTGCTATTATAGCTAGAGATTACAGCTTGATAATAAATATGTCATTTTTGAAAATGATCACTTTAACCAGGTAAGAAGAGTTGTTGAGAAATTAGAATGAAAGGTTTTCTTAAAAGGAGATTGTACAATTTTTCTTGTTCTAAAACTGTTTCTATTCAAAGTAGGTTCAAACTTACATACTAAAAGTTGTGTAAAATAGAAATATTAAATCTGAAGCTACAATGGTGGACAAAAATATATGGCACAAAAGGTAAAATTGAGCAGTTTTCAGGTTTTGACCTTAACATACAGTTTTTGAGTAGCCAAATTGCGAAAGGGCGAATTTAGTGATTCTCCCTTGTAGCCTTTCTAAAGGGCTACAAAAAAAGCCAAGAAGGGAGCTGGGTTAGCAAAAAAAAAGCTATTTGAAAAACAAAACAAAAAACTATTTGATTAAAGTACGACTAGGTTCAAAACGTTTTTAACTCGCAGTCTTTCTAGGGGGAAACACGACGATTCAGTTGCACTCGGTAAATAGAAATAACTTCGAAATTATTATTTTGAAAGATGAGTTGAGTGTCAGAACGTCGGAAAAGTATATTTTTGTGAAAAAACACAAATTAACCCTATTCAGGATGGGCTATTTTTGCCACTGAAAATATGAGGGAGGGGAGTCAAAGTGCCCCCCTCCTCTGGAAATCAGGAATTATAGTAGTATTGGGAATATAACTTGGCACACTAATACTTCAACCTTTTCTGCACACTTCTGCATAATTTTTACCATGATGACGTCATCGAAAACTGATGACATCAACAATTTGATGTCAATGTCGTGAAAACCTGATACAAACCCATTTTTTCAGGAATTTCAAGACTATAAGTAAATTGTACCAAATAAATGATATTTTTTTCTTTCTCCAAAAATAAAGGGGAGAAAAATAGGCATTTCGTTCAAAATTTTGCCAAAATTATGTTAGCAAGGCCAAAAAAGCTTGTTAATATGGCAACAGAGAGTCAGTACTGGGCATGATTTTATTACAAAATTGTGTGTAGGTAAACTTTAGATAAAGTCATAAGTATTAGGTCAAAAGTCATTATACTATAGTTCAGAAGTTACGAAACGAAAAGTAACAGGGGGGGCACAATGTTAGAAACTTTATCATTAGAATTGTAATCAAAAATGAAGGCAGGTAGTTTTCTATTGGTGTTTATTTAAAGAAAACGACTTTCTTTCTTTTGCGTCCACTAATAACAGAAAATTTAAAACTTAAACATTAGAAGATCGGGGTCGCCGTGGTCGCCGTGGTGTAATGGTTAAGGCCGTTGGCTCTGACCAGAGCGCCCAGGGTTCGATTCCCCGTCCGGGCATGATAAGTTCATATGAACTTCTTGCCTAAGACGTAAAACTAATACTTCCAAAACAAAGAAGAGCAAAGAAAAGCAGACTTATAAGGTTATGATTTGGTAGTAAAAGACTCAATTGATTAAGACGACAATAGTTTCATATAGCACAACAGAAAAGTCGGATCATGTACCGAATCCGTGGTACAAGCCATTTCTTTTATTATCAAGCGTTTATTAAAAAAGGGTTAGCCCAAGATAACTTGGTTTAAATAAAAGGACATAGGGTTAACTTTACTAGGGTGGTACTCAGGCATAAAATATTACAGTGTAAAAATAGTCATTAATTATGTTATTTATACTCCTCTTAGCATCATTGATATCCGGCAAATCTGTTAGGTTTCACCAATTTGATCAAAAACGTGATTGTCCTGATAGATGAACCAATACCTATTCATCAAATTAAGTATGGTATCCGTGATCTTGAAAATAAGTTTGAAGACTTTAGAATTGACCGAAACAGTACATGCTATGAAAATAAAAAATACAAATGTTTAGATGGAAGTAACAAGCAAACACTTGCAGGTATTTATGTATACAAAGTTAGTGATCTCAATGACTTGTTGAACCTTTCTTTACATATAATACTTGATGCATCTTTGAAACAACAACAGAATAACGAGTACTTTATCTACTTCAAAAATGTTACAAAATTTAAGTATTTTTCAAAGATTGCATCATTCGAAAACGCTACCATCTACGACTATTTAAGTGATCGTAGTTCCATAACTAATCTACAAATCCAGAATTTAAATTACTGCACAAGAAGTGAAAATTACCATAAAAATAGATTAGCAAAATTGATTACGCTTGAAAATATTAACTATATTTACTTTCTGAAACAGAACAACTGATAGAGTTTCTTGCTATACAAATTTCAAACTTTAGTTCTTTTGAACTAAAATATATTAACATTTATCCACTAGGAGGTTTTATTTTGACCTGCTATTTTCTCATATCCTCTTTCAAAAGCTTCTAATGGAGCCAATCTGCTGATTTTTTTAGCTGACAACAAACGTCATAAACATATTTTAACTATAGCTGGAACTAAGAACGTTCCTAAGACAGAGAGTTTTCTGGAAATTTTAAGAACAAATTATTTTGCTCAGTCTTTGGTGAGGGATTAATTGATTCACAAACTTGCTTTATTTGATTTGATTTATATTTCTTTCAAAAAATTAATGAACCCCAAAAATTAGAAAACTATCCCAACTACCAATAAAAAAAGATATAAACATCTCATATCAGAAATATAGTAAGAAACTTAAGACTAGTAAATTATACATGTTAAACTTATAATCGAATGAGAACAACCAATCGCTATTGTGAAACATATTTGAATTCCTTATTAGGTTTTTTTACTAAATCCAATAAGTCTAAAATCTATGATTGGAAGATTGGTATATATTCAGCTTTAATAGAGTATGCGTATTTAGTATTATCACTTGCGTGTATTATTGTCGTATGCGTATTTAATAAAGTATAGTATTTGCGTATGGTTACTGCGTATCCATGCCTTGAACTATAATACATTACTTTGTTAGAAAAAACAATTTAAAAAAATCTAATTTGTCTCTAAGTATAAAATTATATGATAGCAAAATGATGTCAGTTTCTCCAGTAGATCTTAAAGATTCGAACTTTTGACAACTAGCTGTTCTTCTATCGGCATCCAGCAGGTATGGATTGCCATAAAAACAATCGCCGCCTACTCTTAGCTAATATCCGTCTACTCTAAAACCTAGCGAAAACCCTGGATGTGCATTTGA
>JANSTP010023347.1:0-26058 GCA_025330745.1 Cladonema radiatum
CTTGTTGTTAGAAGAAACTAATTTTTTGAAAATGCCCTGCCAAAATAATTTAATTTTCCGTTGGAAAAATATTTTTCAAAAAACATTTCATCTTTTTCTAGCTCCTCAGTTACGAAACAAAACGAAATCATTCTATCATGTTATGATAAAATTATACTGAAAATGGTTATCTGACATTACTGCATACTTTTTTTTATTGTTTTACATGTATTTGCAGCAGAAAAAAAGATACAAATTTCTTGAGGGCCGAGGGCCGAGAAAAACAAACACCGTGCTCACGATCATTCCCTGAAGAAAAGATATTGTGCTCGCTTTCCTCAATATTTATAATGTACAGTAATGAACAAGAAGACAGGATTTTAACCGAATCCTCCCTCACTGTAACATTTCCATTTTATCTCCAGAACGTCTTATTTTTGAAAAAAAATCAAATTTTCCCATTTCCGTGATAAAAAAGCTTATCTCTAACTCGATCTCTCCCATTTTCTAATCTCACTGATTATGAATTTTCTCTCTTAGCTACAACTCAGTTGAAAACTTTCGCCAAAATAATCTTTTAGTCAAGGTTTTTATATGATGGTATTTCACTTCCAACAGATCACGAGAAGCACCCTTATTAACCAAACGTTTCAATGGCTGCAAAAGTACAAACACAAAGGTAAAATTTTTTGACGTATTTAGCAAAATTTATTTGGCATAATTTGATGCAAATCGTAAAAGTGATGACGTCATCAGTGCCCAATATAATTTCAGTCTTGGACCAAAAAAAACCCAAAACATAAACGTAATTTTTTTATCCTACTAGCTGGCAAATTTTGATAAAGTGATTTGATTTATAAGGTTTAGGTTATTTTAACACTTTATTTCGCTTTTATACACGTATTTTGGGCTAGAGAAGCATGACTGGTATAGAAAAAACGACGTGTTTTAGAAAAAAAACGACGTCATCACCCAATCATGTGATATGAAGCTCGTTCTAGACAAAATGGAATTTTATTAAGTTGTTTTATAACTCAGTGAAGTTTATTACACGGAGGGGAGTGGGTATTTTTGCCCCCTCCTCAGTCCAAGCAGTTTGAGAAAAGGCCCAGTCTTAATAGGGTCAAGATGTAAGCCAGATATTTTAGCTACGTAGACACCATTAATTCGAAGACACCATTAGTCCTATTCCTTACATAATTATAATTTCTATCTACCATATTTAGGTCAATGGGGATGGATTCAGCGAGGTCAGTTATCCTATTGTGTTTTGCTTTTATATTTTTGGTAGCATTTTGTAGAAAAAGAATCATGACGTTTATGAATACGTCATCTTATGTCACTAGATCTATTTGTTTTATCAAATTATGGCATTCATGGAATTATACTAAATTTTTTCTACAGCCACTAAATCTCAAATAGAAAAAAGATTTGTTGGCAGTATTTCTTTTGTCCTTAAACTGGTACAGAATATAGAAATTACTCATAATTTTCCTTTTTATTATGTAACAAATGTATTTCTGAGTATTTTCTTTTAGTGAACCTATTTTCTAACAATTAAGTAGGATTTTACCACGGGCTGACAGATTAACATAATGAAATATTGTTGCCAACATAGTAGAGTCTTATTGCTAACTGAAAATCCTCTATTTGTATTTTCAAAAGCTGTAGATAACTTCTAGCTAACTCTTGTTAAAAACTCTTGCTAACTCTAACTCTGGCAAACATATTGTACAAGATAGTTTAATTTTAAAGAGCCCAAGAACACAGAACTGATTATAGCCAAGTCCATTATTATATTACGTTTGTTTTAACTTAAATACAGCCTTAGAATAGGCCCAGATATCTTGTTATTTTTGAACCAAATGCATTCTACGTTCTGCAGTTTATAGTGACTTGAATGGTTAATATGCTCTTATTTTAAATGGCACTTTCCCAACGAAAATGTTCTTTTCTCATTCGATGTAAACAATAGAAACATTTTAGGACGCTCATTCATGTCCTTTTCATTCTGTAGTGCCCAGCATGTCAGACTCACAACTTGTCGAATACGTGAGGGTAGAATTGGATTGTGGTAATAAAGCTACTTAAATCCTCGTTTCAAAATAAGAAAATGTGCCAACTAGATTATTCAGTTACATAAGTTCTAATCGTGATTAACAACACTATCATTCGTTTTAAATGTTTTATATATTTCCCTTGATAAAGAAAAAAGAAAAATAAATTCATAATTAGCATAATGCTTTTGCAATCACACTTGACCATTGTTCAATGCTATATTGAGCTGCAATGTTAAATAAATGTTTATGAATTGGTCTTGAAACCAGTTTAGTGAATCGTTTCAGCTTATCAAAGCTTTGAGCGATTGGTGCAAAGTATACCTTTATACCCTCATTTTTCAAATCTTCAACTTTTTTCTCAACAACAAAATTCTCACTGTCATTTATATCTGACTTGATAAACGTTAAAACAACTGGTTTTTCTCCAGCAGACAGTTGATTGGATAAAAACTTTCTTGCAAAATCTAAAGCTGAACCAAGTTTGGTACTTTTCACTGTGGATGTTTCATGTTTCAGTGAAGACGAGTATTTATCAAGATCTCCAGATTGAACGCTTGTAAAATCGATACTAATCACATTAGTAATCGAACCAAAAGATACTTTTGTAACGTCAGATTTTGTTGCTTTTTTGATTGAATCCATAAGTTTCTTCATGTCAAGAAATTCTTTACTTGTTACTTGACTTGATGCATCCATTAAAAGCAAGATGTTCAAAGCTTTGTTGCATTTTATGTCTAGAATGAATAAATTTCAAATGAGATCAATGTTTAGTTGCAACTACATTTTAAATTTACCCTGGGGGAAGTTATGATCAGATTGACATGTTTGATGCAAATTCAAACCGCATGAAAATGTATACGGTCAGAAAATCTCTGAAACATTATTTTGCAAGTGACCCTTGTTGAAGCTGGCCCTAGTTGACGAAAATATCAGAGTTTGGGTAATATCATTATTTATAAGACAGAGAAGGAACCGGTTTTTTGAAAACTATATTTCAGATTTTTTTTGATAACATAGCTATAGGTAAG
The DNA here is from genome assembly GCA_025330745.1 of Cladonema radiatum. NCBI lineage: Eukaryota > Metazoa > Cnidaria > Hydrozoa > Anthoathecata > Cladonematidae > Cladonema > Cladonema radiatum. The sequence goes on from JANSTP010023347.1 coordinate 3,068, forward strand.
TCTTTACCTGATTGGTCATTTATCTTAACACAACGTCGCCTATCTGTTGATCCATCTAATGATGTCAAGTAACCATGGTTACATGGTAAACAAACGTTCTGTTTGTAGCGTGGTTGGTATGTTCCCATAGGACAATGAACACAGCTGCCTTGCAAGTTATCAAATGTTCCAGGCGTGCATTCGACTGTAAGAGTAAGTGTATAAATGTAGAAACCAACAATCATAAATACTCTAATTATGAAAGTCAACCTGATCTAACCTCAACGTTAACCTAATATATCAAATATAATCTAAATCTTTCTTTTTTTTTATTTTTTTTATTCTGACTAACGTTTTTCAAGACTTTGTCAACCAATACTCTTAAAAAGTGCCACATTTGTCTAAAACTAAATAATCAGGTTCACAATATGGCAAACTATATCCTTGTAAAATTATTTTCCATATATAGAACATTGGCACAATTAAGGCACAAAAGTTACAGAAAAGGAATTTGTGTTCAATTGCTATTTCTGCTGTTATGTTGTGCTTCCTGTCTCACAAATGACATTAAATAATGATACTAGTAAAAAAATCATGAGATAGGATGAATATTTATTTCTAGGACCTATTTATCTAATTTATTGACCTAGTTTTTGAAAATAAATGGCCAAATTGCAACAAAAAAGAAAATTTTTCCTTAAAGTAACATTTATATGAGATAAAATAATGAGAAATGTGAGAAAAGTAATGACTTATTCTAGTTTTATTTTAAAAATAAATACTTTTGCATTTTTTTCTGAAATTTTGGGTCCTGAAATTACAGGGTTTTATGAGGTTTTTCTGAAGACCCTTATAATGTTTTCCTTTATATTCGTCATTTGTTTTATTAGGAACACAAGAAAACAACTTTAATGGAATGTTAATTTTCTATATGCACATACTTAGATAAGTTGAAACAACCAATCTCGCTCTCCAATTGCCCCGATGTTCCATTGGACAATAATTAAGCTCCATGGAAAGTAATTTTGTATTTAGCGATCAGGTATTTGAGATTTATTGCTATATTTAGCCTATTTGATGGGATATATGTGGCTATAGGTTAATCCTTGATTTTACTTCGAGCATGGAGGCTGCCTCTTCCTAGACTATTGAAAAGTCATAAATTTGGGTTTGTTGGTCCCAGGATAAATATTGAATCAAAAAATTAAATTTCATGTCTTTTATTTTTTTGAAGGTATCATATGTATACTCATCACAAAAGTGCATTGAACACTCAAAAAATGCATTTGTATGAAAATAAATTTTCTTTGTTACTAGAATATTGGAAAGAAAAGGGAACAATTACTTCCTATTTGAAAATCGCATAAAACCCTGCTCTAAATTTTAGGTAATGAAAGCAAGTCTTTTAATAATATGAAGATCAATTTAAATAGATTCTCACCGCATTTCAAGTTGTCATTGCTTAGACCATAGCCTGTTGGACACACCATATCTTTAGCCTGCCATTCCGTTATATCACTTATGAGACTAATAGCAAGCTCACATCCGTTCCATTCAGTTGCGACAGATGTGTCATTGAAAACATTTCTGAAAAATTCTTGAATTTTCGCTTTCAATTGTCGTCGTTCATAGGATGTTGCTACAGCGTAGCCAATTGAGGTTTGTCTTGTAAGGGGTGTTTCGCTAGCCAATGAAACTGTTGATATCATTCTTGCTGAATTTTCTCCATTTTTCTGGTATTTCATTTCAAACTTCACTTGATCTTGATATCTTTGTGTTAATAAAGTCTTTACTTTCGATAGCAATGCAGAAGCTTTTGTTAGTGGAGGCAGTTCGCATTGTATATCTGAGTTTTCTTTCATTTGAATGTCGAAATACATTCGTGCAACAGATTTCGGTTTTGTGAATCTTGTTATGTCGAGAGATATTGTATTGCTGACAATTGATCGATGTCCATCAGATAACTTACACCAGTATTGACCTATATTGCTTTGTTGAACTTTAGATATGGTTAACACACTGCTTTTTGTTAATATTTTTGGTACACTTGATGCGTAACCTTGAAACCACCATTCATAAAACGATTCTGGTTCTGATGTAGCATTGCAAACCAAAGTAACTGATTCACCTCCTGGATAATCGATAAAATTACTCTTTGGCTGTGATTTGAAATTTGGCGGTTTGAACACACGAACCAAAACTTTATTCGATGTTACAACTACACTACCGATCGTTCCTTGACATGAATAATACCCACAGTCGTTTATATCAACATCTTCGATCTTTAATGACCAAGAATTTTCCCCTGGCATAATGGTGTCATTCACCATCCATTGGTATTTCATGTCTGCTGGACCTGATATTGTGCATTTTAGTTCGAAATCCTCGTCAATATAAGCACGTTGAACCATAGGCATTTGTTTCTTCAGTTCAGGAACTCCATCACAGAAAAAGCTATTGTCACTAATTTTTTTCAGGGAGTACTTCACTTGATTAATGTCTTTTTGAACACGTAGTTTGCTGAGGTGGTTTTGTGTTGCAAAGTTTTTATAAATCACTAACATATTTTTGATGTGGATTTCAACAACATCATAACCAATGATATCTTGCTCATACAATAAAATTAGCCTGTCAGTCTGAGTTTGAAGGCAGTCTATAAAGCTGTTGCATTCTTCAGGAAGGTTCTCTGATAGTTTCAATTCACTTGAACGAACCCATGACAAAACAACTTGACTAATATCTCCTGATGAAAGTTTTTTCATCAAACCTAATTCATTTGTAAGTGCCTCTTGTTTATCAGAAGCTGAAGCACCTTTATTTCCTCGATCAACATAATCGATTAGTTGTTTTATATTGCTGTCCAGCTCATTGGTTATGTCGGTCAAAGTTCCAGTGATAGCTGAATATTCTCCACATTTTTGTATCCACTCAAAGGTACTGCCAACTTTTCCACTGTTGTTCTCATTATATGATATACTTCGCCTTCTTCGAGAATTTATTTTATCAAGATTAATGTATTCCTCTATTATAGATTTTGCGACTGATGTAAAAGATAAAGATGTAGATGAAAAGTCAAAAGGTAGAGTAATTTCTCCTTTTGTTGATTTCCAGTTCCATTTGAATTTTAAAGGTAAAACCTTTTCATCTTTTGAAGTCAGTGAAACATCAAAGCTAACAGAGGATATTCTTATAAGAGATTTTGTTGAGGTAGATATTGATTTTATAAGGGTAAGTTTTTTCTTAATACGGATACTGTTTTCATGAGCCTTTATTAATATTTGTTCTGACAGTTCTTTGGCAGATACTACAATCTTTAAATTCATCTCATCTTTTTGGAGAACTATTTCTTTAATCTTGACCTCTTTCTCATTAGCAAGCATAATTTCAGATGATTCATGGTAATTTTTATATATAACTTTAATTCTTTCTTGAACTGTTGAGACAAGTTTCGAATTCTCTAATCTTTCTTTTATGCAATATTCTTTTTCTTTCAGGCAGTCAACCTTTTGCATGTAGACACATTCAGAGGTCGGACAACAAAGTTTTCCTTCTTTAAATCCTCTCTTTACCTCTTTGTATGATGCCACACATTTTTCAACGGGTATTTTTACATTTTCAATAAATTCCTCATCCTTCAAGCATAGGTAAGTAAGATTTCTTGTTTTAATAACATCTTCATAAGTGATATCACATACATCATCGAGCCATTCTGTGAAGCCTTTAATACCTTCGTAAAGTTGAACAACTGCGGCAATACTACCAATAGCCTGTTGCGCTGCTTCAATACCAGCATTACTTATCGACATTCCAAAAGTATTTAAAATAGATACACCTGCTTGAGCAATGTTAATTATACTATTTGCTGCCTTCACTAATGTAGCTGCGTTAAACTCTTTCATGTTTAGTAAAGATTTTATATTTGAATAAATTGATAGCACATTTCCACCAACTTTTAATCCTTTACTCAAGTAGGATCCCATATTTTCTAAATTTAGTCCCAAGGATCCTTTCACCTGTGAAATAGCATTAGAAAATGAATCTTTAAATTTTCCCCAATCTTCAAACAATGTTGCACCAAGTTTGTCAATACTTTGCAAAAAGTTGCTTCCTGATTCAGCAAGATTTTTAAGGTTTTCCAAACCTTCTTTGAAGTCTTTACTGTTTAAAAGGCTCTTGAAATCGCTTACAAATGAAGCACCGCTTTGAATAGTTTTCAGAGCATTTTGTGCGAATCCATAAAATGCTTTTGCAGATGCGACTAAATTTTTATCTAAATCAACACTTTCCAAATCAATACCGATTTTCTTCGCAATTCCACTGACGTCATTAAAAAGAAGTTTAACAAACTTTTCTGACTGGTTAAAAAGCTTTGGTAAGTCTTCCAAAGCAAATTTTATTGGATCATCTTTGATGTTTTTGAATGCTTTCTTGATATTTTCACTAAGTTCATTAAACTTTTCGTATCTGTCCGCTACTGTTCCTAATCCATTTGATATTTGCTGTAGTATGTTTGCTGACGTATTACCGAAAATATCTGTTTTTATTAGAGTGACACCAGTAACTCTTTCAATCACACTACTTGCATTATTTGCTACAACATTTATTTGGCCGGTCAATGTTTTTACTTTGTCTACTATATTATTAGCAGCTTTTAATTTATCTCCAAATGATCCTGATGATAACTTTTTTACATCATCACTAATACCACTTACAGTTTCTTGTATATGACGGATATTCCCGACCGTTTCACTGATGTCATCGGTAATTGATAGTGTGGTGTTCAAAACATTTGACACACTTCCTGTTATACCTTCGAGTTGCGTACCTAAACCTTGCAACCATTTGTTTGATATTGGAGTTGATTTTATGATGTCTGGTAACCCTGTCATAACTGAGTTAACAACGTTTATAACACCTTTCACAGCATCTAGACGATTTTCGATTGGACCTCTCGTAAGGTTTTCAAGACTTTCTTTTCCTAAATCAAACATATTCTTAAGCTCATTGAACTTTTTTACAGTAACAGAGACATTCTTTGTGAAATTGGAAGTTGCAACTAGTATTCCGTTCATTCGATTGACAAAACCTTCATATTTTCCAAGAAGATCAACCATTGCTTTGTTTTCTGAAAATAAGCTTTTGAATACATTTGTACTATTTGTTTGAATCACTTTCAAATGATCCGCGGTATTGTTCAAAACATCTGAAATAGTTTCAAAGCTTTTCTGGTCAAACTTAAGATCTTTGACACGATCAAGTTGGTTTTTTATACCCTTAACACTATCTACAACACTTACAATATTTCCTGAGTTATCACTAACCTTGTCTATTACTTTTTCTATGTTTGCAGTCATGCTTCCAAGTCCATCTTTTATTTGGGTGGAAATATTTTTAACAAAACCATTACCCAAAATTTTTTCAAAGTCACAAACTTTACAGTGTTTCTTTATCAATCCGCTTATGTTCTTCAATATCTGACCAGATTCAAAAACTGTTTCTTTAAGGTCAGTTATTCGTCCTTTGACAAATTTCGGACCCAGAATTAGAATCTCAGATAAGTCGTAATTCTTTAATGATTTGACGAAATCTTTTGTTGTGTCAACTAATTTACCAACTTTTTCAACTGGTCCTGATTTTATTGCGTCAATAGTTTTGCTAATGTCGGCATGTACTTCAGCAACCTTCTTCACTGAACTTGACAATGAACCTAAAACTCCAGATAACTTGCCAGTTATGTTTGATAGACTCAATTTGATGTTGAAGCTATCTCCTGAAATGTTTTTAAGTACGCCATCAATGGTGCCAGCTATGTCGTTTGTTTCTGATAATATGTTATCAACTTTACCGATTGCGTTATCAAAAATCTTAAATTTATGCTCCCAAGGTGCGTTCTTTATTTGTTCATAATCACCTTTAATTGATCCCACGATACTTTGAATTTTGCGAACATCCTGTGTTATTTCACCAGCACCATCTATAATAATGCTACTTTTGTTCATAGCTTCACTTACACCTTTTGATATATCATACATGCCTTTCGTAACATCATTCATCCAGGCTGAATCTACCCCTAAAGACTTGAGAGTATCCTGTGTTTGGTTGAAAACTGTTGCCAATGAGCTTCCAATATTGCTTATTCCTCCAGTAATTTCTTTTAGTACTTTCAATCGTTGTTCAACTGGTCCTTCATCTAAGTCTCCAATATTTGAAGAGACTGTGCTGAAAATGTTACGAATCTTATTGACACTTTCATAAACCTTTCCAGCTTTTGGTAAAACAACTGCAGACTTATTCAAAACCGTACCAACTTTGTTGACTAATCCCTCAAAGTTGGTTTGCAAGTATTCCATATCTTTGTTGTTATCGAAAATTGAGTCGAAAATATCTTTTGTACCTGCTGTTATTCCAGTTAAATCTCCAGACGTTTTTATTAAAGCTTTTGATATATCATTAAACTTTTTCTCTATATCTTTTTCTCCATTTATGCTTTTGAAATTGCCACGAATAGTCTTGACTGTTGACATAACTTTGGAAAGACCAGTTAAACCTACTCCAGCTCTATCTACTAAATTAGAAACGTTGCGCTGTATAGTTTCAAATTTTTCATCCATTTTGTTTACGATATCTCCAACAAAACCTTTGCCAAGTACAGACTCGGATGAGCATGGAGGGTTTTTACAATTATTAACTATATTGCTGACATCTTGCAAAATACTTCCTGCTGTATTCGTTAGTTCTTTAAATTCAAGCAATTTGTCATTCAAACTGAGGGGATTTTCTAACAGCATTTTTCCAAAGTCGTAATTATCAAAACTATCTATGAAGGTTTCAACTGAATCAGTTAATTTTCCAATATCTGTAATTGGTCCATTTTGCAATTTATTCATCATGGTGCTTACATTTTTGAAGAGTCCTGTGTACTTTTCTAATCTTTCTTTTCCAACCAAGGTTTGTACTGCCGATTTCAAATCATTCTTCGTCAGACTAAAATTTAATGCATTTGCACTTTTTATTGAACTGTCTATAGCAATATTGGAAATCTCATTGAAGTTTTTGGCGATGTTTTGAAGAGCTGGTACTTTTTTGTCCCATGATGCATCAACGAAATCCTTGATACTTGACTTGAATTGGGGTAGTTCTTCTTTGATATTGTTAACACCTTCAACGGCAATGCTGGCTGCATCCATGACTTGATTTGTTTTATTCATTAAAGAACCAATCGCTGAAGCAAGATTTTCAGTTTTTCCTGCAAAACTAGAAAGCCAGGAACTATCGATACCAGCTTTTTCAAGAGTTTCTTGAGACAGTTTTAAAATATTTGGGAATTCACTAACCATGGAATTGACTTTACCTGCTAGATCTTTTGTCAGCTCAATTCTTTGGTTAATAGGACCATTAATGTTTGATGCTGTTGATTTTATATCATTAAAAATATTTTGTATTTCTAATGCTTTATTGTATACAGTTTCGGCACTTTTTCCAACGTCATACGATTTATTCATTGCTGCAGATAACTGTAAGGTTATATCTCGAACTGTTCCTTCTAACACTTGAATGTCGATATCTTTATTAAATAAGATTTTTACAATATTGTTTGCTCCTGTTTGTATTGGTCCCAAATCATTTGCAGATTTTACCAGGGCTTCAGACAGATCCTTAAAGGTATCAGCAGAGAAAGAGCCTTTGTTGTAGATAGACGTGAATCTTGATTTTATGCTTTTGACAGTTTTTGTAACATCTTGTATTTCTCCAATTGAGTCTCCTATTTTTTGAGAAAAGTTCTGCATTTTTGTGAATATATTCAATGTTACTTTATTAACTTTTGACGCCAAAGATTTTATGTAATTGTAACCAAATATGTTTTTTGCGTTGCAATGTTTGCATTTCTGTAATATGCTATCAATTTCTTTCATTGCAGAACCTAAATTGGTGAATAAAGCTTTCATTTCATCAACTTTCCTTGGGATAACATTAGGATTTGAAGATAATATCATTGCCAAGTCATAATCACTAAGTGAATCGACTAATTCGTCTGCTGCATTTTTTATATCACCGATTTTTGAAAATGGTTTATCTTTAATCTCATCTAAAGTCTCTGTTATCTCATCAACAATCTTACTATATTTTTCAAATTTTTGCTTTACTCGTTCATATGTCTCGTTAAAATAACTTTTAACAGACCCAATTTTTTCTTCAATGTAATCAACTGAACCTTTGACAAAATCACTAATCTTTTGTCCGATTGATGAGCCTATATCTTTAAGTTTTTTTGCTAAAGAAAGTTTCCTTGATCCAGTACTTGCTGCCATTTCTTTTACTTTTGAAGCGAGGTTCACATCAAAAATTTTCAATGCATCTTGATTTTTACCAGTAACGTCAGAAAGTTCAGCTAATTTATTTGTTACTTCTCCAATATTTTTTATCGACTGTTTTAAAACATCAATATTTTCTTCAATCTCTGGTACATGGTGAATGTTAATGTATTGCTTCAGAGAAGATTTGTCGATGCTTGAATAAAAATGAGAAGGCTTTTCCAAAAATGAATAAATATCGTAAAAGTGACTGGTAACATCTTTTAATATTTCAGATCCTTCTTTTAGAATGCTGTAACGCTTTTCTATTACACTTATTTTTAGAGCACTGTCGCTCTCATACATTCTATCAATGTATACCTCAATTTTTTGGAATATCGATTGAGCTTTGCTTAAATAGCCGTCTGACTTTTCAAATAACTCTTTCATATTTTTCGAAATTGCTTTTAATGTTTTCTCGTAAATTTTAATATCTTCATCTTTTGTTGATCTTAGTAGGTAATGTGTATCTTCAAGACCGTCTCGAACAAAGTTTAAACTTTCAATACCCTCATCAAATGCATCGATAATATTCTCAATACCCTCTTTTGAAAATCCAGTTTCACTCATAGATAATGTCTGCAATGTCGTTCGGATTTCTTCTAGTGCAGACAAAAGTAATGGTAATCCTTGCGGTGATAAACCGATATCTTTACTAAAAGATTTGGCTTTTGTAAGTAATGGTTGTAAATAGTCATCCATTTTCGAAGCAATTTCTTTAAGGTTTTCTTTTCCAAATATTTCATCAGGGGTGCAGTCATTGCATTTTGATAAAACATCCTTTATGCCATCGAAAAACATTTTTATATTGTTTATATTATCATTAAGCGAGTTTATGATTAACTTCGAGGTTTTTGTAGAACTTGATAATATCAAAGGAATATTAAAATTAGGAGCTTTTTCTATCATTTCACTCATTTTACTAATATACTCGCCTATGGGTGATGTAATTCCATTCTTAAACTCCCCAATAATGTTTTTCAAATTATCTGCAACATCTTTAACTGTCTTTTTAATCTTAATCTTTGGATTTTCCAGAAACGATTTTAGATCTTCAAGTATTTGATCTTGAGTGTCTTTCAAAGAACTGTCAAGTTTTTCAACTCGAAGTTCACATGGAAGAAGTTCTTCCTTAATCTTGTTAACCTCAATGACCAATCTTTTTGCAATATTACCAAACCTTCTTGTGTAGGTGCTAATTTCGAGTATATTGTTTGTTTTTCCAAGGAGAGATTTCAACTGATCAAGCGAGTTTTTGATTAAAAGTGAAATGGATTTATATGAGGGAAAATCAACTGGTGATTTCTTCTCACAAAGGCTGGATAGTAGATTTTTTGTTTCTGCAGTTATGAAAGTAAAACTTGAAATAATAGTTTGACTTGGGGATTTGCTCACTTTTACGTTGTCTATTTTATTTTGCTTTACGTAATTGGGTAAAATTTCTAGCCCTTGCACGATATATTTTATTACTTCATTTAATACTTCAATCTGTATTAAACTAACTGTAGAATTAACATCGTTGAGCACCATTTTCACAGACTTTATCACTTTAGCAGAAGAAAACTGATTTGCAAGCTTTTTCGATTTCAATCCATCAGAAAATGCAGTATCAATTCCGTTCATTAATGCTTCATATTTTTTCAAAAGAAGATTTATCTTTACATTTTTTTCCCATTGGATTTCGTTGAGTTTCTTTACTTCCTCTCGTATTTCTTTCAGTAATTTTACAATATCACTAAATGGCTTTACAATTTTTGATTCAATAGCATTTATTTTGTTGTTTGACATTTTTGATATTGATGTTAATGAAGATTCGACGTCATCCAGTTTTGCACATACACTATTTATGCTATTAATGTTTATTTTCCTTAACCAACCGGAATCGCAAACACTACTTCTGAATATTTTCATGTTCTTCAATGCTACTTCTAGAAGATACTTCATTGAGTTTTCGCAATAAGCACTGCATTTTTCTACAACTTGTTTAAATATTTTCACCACAGTAACAAACCATTCTTGAACGGATTCCAGTCCAACTAATATTCCAAGTGGGCTTCGTTGAAATATCAAAGGAATATCAAATTTTGGAAGCACATCAAAAAATTTCGTTAGCACGTCCTTAAGATCCATAAAGTTTCCTGTTATATTCATAATATCATAATCCAAATCTAGTCTCTCAATTACTTCATCAAATAACGACCCTTCAGAAGCTTTATTAGCTAATATCTTCTTTTGTAGTTCTTCCAGTGTCTTTTTGTCGTATTTTTGAGACTTCCCACCCAATCGATCTAATTGATTTTTTAAGCTGTTAAATTCTGAATTGTTGAGACCTCCATCGAGTGAGCCTTTTACGACATCAAGTTGCTTTTTCATTTCACCTACCTTCTGTCTCAGTTGTTCCTGCAAGGCAGACTTTAGCTTTTCAGCTGCTTCAGGGTTTACTTTTTCAAGTTCTGCTAAATCTTCTGGTTGGAGTGTACTATTTGAGATTTTAGCTTGGATGGTTTCAAACATTTTTTTTTGGATCTCTTGTTGTTTGAGCTGTTCTGTAAAGTTCTTGGCATATTCTGGTGCAATCTTTCTCAATTTCACCAGATCATCATCTGAAATTGATCCTGTTTTCTGTAGTTTTTCAGATATTTCGTTCACAGCTTGACTTTTCTTTAGTTTCTTTTCAAGTTGAGGATCTATCAACTGAAAAATAGAGAATTAAAAAATAATTTCCAAAAAATAGTAATTGTAATTGAATATGCCCAACACTAAACTTAAATTGAAGTTACTTAACATTAACAATACAATAGATCTTGATATATAAATAAATAATCATAAACTCGGTATCTGGGAGTTTGTCATAAGATATTCAGTATTGATTAAAAAAGCTAAAAGCTGCATAAAGTCTTTGAAAATATTTTCAAATAGTAGCAAGACGCCATTTCTTTACCTATATCTTCCATATTTCTGGTAGAAATCATATTTGAAATCTACAACAACATGGTCGAAATAATTGTGACAACGAGAAAAATCTGACAAAAATCTGACAAAAAATTGGACATTTTCTTTTATTTAACTTTTTTGAGCAATGGAGGACAAAAATCTAGTTCTTGGTGAAGAAGGGGGTTGCCTAGTTTTAACTCATTTAGCCTATTAAAAGCACACTCATTCTTTTAATGCTAACTGATGTTGTCAAAAAAAAAAGAAAGAATTTTGATATATACAGAAAGGCCTTTAGCTGCAATCTTATTGGTAATTTATTTATCTTTGGATTGTTTTTTCTACACTCTTCTATTGAACTCCTATTTTCTGCAAAAATGCAAGAATTTCTTCAAATATTTTGAAGAATTTTGGAATTTGAAATTCGTGCTGTATTTCGTGTAAAACCTAGCATTATAAAGATCTTCCAAGGACATCTAACTCTTATATCGCTGAATTAACTAAAGAACAAGACATACATACTTAAGCGTACTTAACGGGAATTTTTGAGGTTATTTTTCATTTTGGTCAGAAGATTTGGAGAAAGATTAGCTACTTATTGAAGCTTAACTATAAGGGTAAAAGAAAAAAACAAAGTCATAGCTTACTCGCAGTTTTGCATAATCATTTTCCGTCAAAGGCTCACTTCTATTAATCTTCCCAGCAATTTCATTCATTATTGAAGCGTCTTGAATCTTCTTTGTATCGCGTCTGATCTTTGTAGCAAATGTTTTGTTCGTGAATTTCTCAAGCATTTTATAATCGTCCTCATTAAGAAGATTATTTTGCATTTTATTTTGCAATGTTTGAAAAAATATTCTTTTTTCTATTTGTTCTCGTAGTTTTTCTCCTTCTTTTCTGTTTATTGATTCTAATAAATATGCATCTTCTAACGTCAGTTCTTTTTTCTCATAAATCTTTTTGTTTAGCCTTTCTATTACGCTCTCCGCATATGTTTTCTCAGCACTCGGTTCGTCACAGTTGCCAGTATATTTGAAGTCTCTTTCCTCAACAATATGAGAACAAACTCTTTTTGCACTCTTTAAATATTTGTAAGATCTGTCTTCTAAAGTGACTTTACATAATGGCACAGTCTTGTTTACAATGTAAGGTTCTTGGCATACTTTACATAACGGTTTTTTGACGCATGCGTATGGGCAGGATTTTATTTGGCACTTAGTTTTCATCAAATTCTCTAAACGTAGAATTTCAGCTCTATTGTAACGGAAATCGGTTTCATATTTTTTGAACGTAGATTTTGATGCAGCATATACCTTTTGTGCGTTTTCAAGATTCGATTTGGAGTTTTGAATTTGCGAATTTATTTGGTTTATTTTTGTTGTCAATCCTTTTATATCGTTTTGATATGCCACTATATTCTTATCACTGTTTTTCACTCTGTCATCGATTTTTCTAACAGTTGCTACACATTGTCTGTCCAATTCAGACTGGGTGTCCCTTACAAACAAAGAACTCAATTCAGCATTACCATAACTCCTTGCACTGATCATATTCCATTTCTTCAGTCGAAGATCCAGAGTTGAATTTACCATGAAGTTATACTTGTTAAAGGTCTTTAAATTCGTTTTAGGAAGTTTGATTAAATTATTTTCTAGAAGATATTTTCCTGGAAGCTCACTTCCAAGTAATTTGGCTTTTCCATTCAAGATGGCTTTGTCAATACCTTCTTTAGCCAAACAAATGTAAGAGGTTTCATGCTTGTTGAAAGTAAACATGCTGTTCATGTCTTCAGCAATATTACGAATAGCCACCTGCCATTTTTCAAGAGGTCCTTTATTGATATCCATACAAAGTCCTTTCAAGCCAATATCAGTTCGCATTGGATGTAACTTGACACTAGTTTTGGGAAGGCATGGTCTGTATAGACAAAAATCTGCTGTAAATGAAATTGTGGCATGCGAAAATGTAGTTTTTGGTTTTGAATCTGTAACATACTTTTTAAGATCTGGTAGAGTAACTTCAAAATCCTTTTTGCTTCGTTCTAAAGATGCAATATTACTATCTCCTGGTGTTGCTCTTTTTAATCCGTCAATAACATTTTTGAGATGGGTCATTGCACTTATTGCTTTGCTATAATGCCACGAAACCTTGGAATTGACAAATGCCGAATCATCAGATTTGTCATATAAGTTTATAATGTCGTCATTTAATCTGAGATTCCAGTCAGAAACAAGGGTTTTGAAAGCATTTGTGATTGAATTTGTGGGTAGCATTTGAACAGTGACCTCCATATCCATGAGCGGGACTTGCAAGAGCATGAGTGAATTGATTTTATTGAAATTGTCATCCCCACTTGATGTGCTTCCAGACGTTGTCTTTTCTTGTTTGTAGACTAAACCCAATAGAATTGGTGTGTTGGTTTTTTCGAGAATTGGTTGAATACCAGATTTCATACGAAATTTGGAAGCTTCAGATAGTTCGACCATCATTAGAGTTGTAGATTCTGAAACTATAAAGGAAGAGTAAGAGTAGAGAAGAATAAGGTTTCAGGGCTCACAAACGACATACATATTTTAATAAAGAAATCAGTAAATGTGCAAAAACAATGTCTGAAAGTAACCAGACATTCAAACTCAATGAACCAGACAAGGTTGTAACAGGACAATTTTATTTGTTGTTTCAACTATTGTTTTATCCCACATGACAATGATAAACTCTATTGATAAATCGATAACTAAAGCTAAAATAACGACAGACATCTAAATCAATTCTTTTGAGAATTTATAAAGACCACTTACTGATATTTATAGTATTCAGTCCCATGACATCACGAGTATAAGGGTTAACATCATCACTTGTAATCTTTATTGAAGGTGTTTCAAACGCGGCATTTCCCAAAATGCATTGGGAATCAGTTTGAATTTCCTAAAGAATATTTGACAGAATTACTTTCAGTATTTTTTTTTTTTTTTCATATGTACCTATTGAGACAAATACGTGATGCAGGTGCCCTATTAAAATAAGACAGAATATGATAACAGACCGGTGTTACACTATCATTGGTGGTAGTAATACCAAAATTAATTTGATATGTTTTCTGCCGCGAAACGAACTTGAAAACTTAAACGAACTTATAACTGAAACACTCTCTTAAGTTAATATATGGCCATTTGATATTTGCAAAAACAAGAGAAATTGAAGGATATTTGTTCACTCACAAGTATAAAGGGAGAAAAGTGGTCCTTTTTGGAAGCTTTGAGAGTTCGTAACTCCAAATGTAAAAAAGTTCATGCGAAATATTTAAAGGTACATCCCGCAAAAACGCTGTATTGCGTGAATCAAGAGAAATTCATGTTTTGAGTAACTGCTAAAGGTTTCGTAGGAAAATTCCTTCTCCTTATGGAGTTGTGTTCTTTCAAAATTGTCAAAAATAAAGAAGAATCACTGAGAGCAAATGACACTTACTTCGCCTCTATCAGTTCTTTCAATTTGGTAATGGATGTCTCCCCTGATGGACGCACTAAATACTGGGTTTTTAAATGTCATGGTTGAGCCTCCAAGAATAAAATAACGAATTGAAGAAGAAGTTTCGCATTTGCTTGTTGATGAGTCTGTTATTCCAACAGATTTGAAAGATATTGCGTATCCATAGTCTTTGATATTCGTCAGTTTAAGAAAATCTTTGAATTTGCCTCGATTATCTGGAGGTATAACAACATGAGCTTCTCTCTTACACAAACTGACAATGAAACAGTACAATCCATTAGTCGATGTTCGAAGTAACTTTCCTTTGAAGTTCAAAGCTAAATCTTCTCTATGCTTATACACCAAATACAACTGATCTTTTTCAATATCTGGGCCAGTGCAATGTTTTTCTCGAAGTAAGCCTGACCCTGACAAAACCCGTGCTCTCACGTTATCAACATTCAGATATTTCAATTCTTTTGTTAAGCTAAACTGAAACCAACTTGGCATTAACTTATTGAAAGAATCAAAAAATTCTTTTGTGAAAACATCATTTTTAATAGCATATTGGAGTTGGCTATCATCAAGTAACTGGTCTGAACATGAACTAGTTGACAATTTTCTTTCCAACGTAAGACTATCAAGTAAATGGTTGGTAGTTTTGCCAAGAGCCAGTGGAAAGTTAATTCCGTTAGCATAAACGTAGGATATACCTTTTGTTGAAAAATACTTTTCATCGCTACTTTCCCAGTAAGCAGTTGACGAGAGCTGTATATTTCCACATTTTTTATCTCTTAGTTCTAACTCGAAGCAATCTTGGAATGACTTAAAGCTGGTGACAGGTTTCATTTTCCTACTGTCATAAAACAGTATTAAACTATCTGAAACGTGTGATACAGGTCTTTCATATTTTGTTTGGTATGTTACCCAAAACAAACCAGCCTTAGTAGATGAAAGTTTAAATTTTTTCTCTTTTGTACCACTCGTTAAAATAACTTTTTGTGGAATGATTTTGATAGCAGGATCCTCTTGAAACATTGTAACCTCCAATGGAAGGATTGGTTTAGCAGATAATTGAACTTCTGTATTGACATTATTGATATCTATCTTCGGAATGGTAGAAACTTTGACGTTTAGAATACCGCAATTCAATCCAGTGTAACCTGTGTTACTGCAATCGCATTTATACTTAACATCAGTAACGATTTCGCATTTTCCACCGTTGAAACATGGGTTCGGCTTGCACACCAGTATTTCTATATAGAGAAATTAAATGGTAATTGTTAAAAGACATTCTCAAACCAGCCCTGTGTCTACTAATTCTTAAAAAAAATGAGATAGATAATAATTACTAAAAAAATAAAGAAGTTCTTGACATTGACAATATAAAATCGAAATCATGTTATTCTTCTCGCCAAGGAGATCTGAAACTTGTTTGCAATACAAAACTTTTCGAATTGCAAGACTTAGAATTCATATAAACCGAATGCAAAGGGACAGAAAAATTAGTTCGCTTTAAGTGATGATTCAAACAATAGGCATCTGAGTAACATGAGTTCAACCGCACTGTATTAGGAATTTACTATTAAAAAATAAAATCAAAAATCTGGAAGAGATTCCCATAACATCTTACACAATAGACATCTACTTATTCTAACATGCAAGGGATTGAATAATTTGTTCGAATTAGCGAATGTTCGAATTAAACGCAATCGAATTAAAGAATGTCTACTGTGCTTAACTTTGGCACAAGACTGATCTTGAAATAAGATAGATAGCTAAACTTATGAATAGCAGACCGCAGATATACATATTTAAAAACGAAAATATTTACCTTGGCAGTTTACATTTGACTTGTCCCATTTCAAAGCTCCATTAATTAAATCGCATTTAATCATATCATTTCCACGGAGTATGAAACCTTTTCGGCACGTAACTGGGCATGTTGATCCGTATGATAAACTGCACGGTAGCGCAATACGTCCATACGGTGGAGGTTTCGGGACATCGCAAGATTTGGCTACAACACAAAGATATCATATTAAATAATGTAAAAAAAATTTATTTACCTATGTATTTTGAATGACAAGATACTGCAATAATAAATAAATAATTTCTGCTTACGCATGCACTTTGTTTTTTCACCAGACCACAAACCAGTTGGAAGGCAGATTTTTCGGGATGGTCCCGATAACTCAAAACCGTAGTTACAAGAGAAATGGCACATTTTTCCGATTGTCTCTCCATCGCAAGTAACTTTACCGAAAAGCGGGTTTGTTATTGCTGGACAAGGTTTAGCTAGAAAAAAAATTTCTCTGATATTTCTCTGATTTTTGGTACTTAAAAAAATATCTTTGGAGAAAATATTTTATTAAGAAACTTACGTAAACATTTAACGCCATCAACATCAAGGGTGTAACCTTTATTACACCCACATTTATACGAACCAATGGTATTAATACAAACTTGCTGGCATTTGTTTGCGCCATTGCATTCATTAATATCTGCAATGAAATCAGAAAGATAAATACTGTAGACCTATTTCATTTTCAAAGCCACAAAATGCAATTTTCTTAATTTATAGAATACTAGAAAATCGGAAATCTCGCACATTGCAACAAACAAAGCTCTACCACTGTAAATTTTGCTCGGCTGAAATAATCTCATTTACAACAGCAACAATTAGTTTCTTGTGTAAAAGATCATAAAATCATCAAGAATTTGTGAACATTTTAAATCACCATGGAAACGCACCTGAGATCACCATCGAAACGTACCTGAACATGTCTTCTCGTCAGAGTTCAACGAGTAACCCTGCACGCACTTGCATTTATATGATCCGTAAGTGTTGATACAACTCTGTTCGCATAAAGCTGTTTTCTCCGTACATTCGTTACGGTCTTCGCACAAGAATGAAGTTTTTGCGTAACTGAATCCCGGCTTACACTGGCAGTAGTAGGATCCTGAATGGAAAAAAAAAAAAATAGTTTCTTGCTAAGAACTCACATTCGAATGCCCACATTCTATATATTTTGTTGCGCATTTATTGATAATTACTATTAAAATAAATCTTGTAATTAAATCTTTCAATCTTAAAATAAATGTAAAATCTTCAAAACGTTCTCATCTTTCAACTTAATGTAAGCACGCATCAACCCTTGCTTAAAAATTCACCGCCAGGCAAAAGAGGCACTATCAAATTTTTTCTTATTTACCGCCTGGAATACTTCCATTTGAAAAGAGGGGAAAATGGATCTTTTCCTGAAAATGCTGCTGATTTGTTAAAAGAAATCGAGTCAATTGGTAATTTCGAGAACGTAGGGAAAAGTTTTTTGAGTAATTTCGGAAATATTGGGAAATGAGTCAACTACCTGCCGTATTAACGCAACTACTTGTGACGTCATCACAGGGATTGAAACCACGACATTCGTCCACATCTAGAGGAAAAAAACAACTCAAATCATCTTCATAATTTCAAACAAATACAAATTGTTTTTGTTTTTAGTAAACGTTATTTACCATGACACTGGTATGAATTTGTTGAAAGATAGTAGCCATCTTTGCAAGCACAGACGAAACCACCGGTATATGGTATACACTCTTGTTCACAACCAGCATTACCGTTCGCACAAAACGATTTTGCTAAAATGAAAAATATTAAGGTCTAAGGCATTGGATTTTCAAATTACAATTCCAAAACTCTTTCTCGTATTTTGCTATCAAGAAACTTTCCAATATTGGTTTTGTTGTTATTGTTGTTGTTGTTGTTGTTATTGTTGATGTTTTTTTTATTTTGATGTTTGTATTATCAGAAAAATTATCCAGGGAATTAAATTAAATGAAAGTAGAAACAAAATTTTTAATATAAAAATGAAAAACTACAAGCAGTTTGAAAAATATTTGAGACAGACTGAGAAATTCGCTTGTTTTTAGACTTCACTTTCAATTTCAACATGTCAGTTTTCAACAACAAAGTTCTGGAATGACGTTTTTGACAATTCCCCTGTAACGCCATTTAGAAAGGCTTCAAAAACAGCCAAGATGGGCGTTGGGTGGATTTCACCCATTCACCTAAGAGCGCTCATGTAGATAAATCGCGCAATAAATCGCTTAAATTTTATAATTTTTGGAAAATCCAAAATTCAGTTTCTTAGAGAGACAAAAGTGTATTCACCTTATTTTACTAGGGCTAAGATAACGAAAGACATTTACCCACCTATGCACTTGTTCCCTTGTAGTTTATAGCCATCAAAACATTTACAACGATAACTACCGATAGTGTTTTCACAATCATGAGGACAAATATCAGGGGTTTCCAGACATTCATTCCTATCAGTGCAAACATCTGGACGTGCCAAGTAGTAACCTGGTTTACACCTGCATTCATAACTACCCTCAGTATCTACACATGTGGCACCACAATCACTTGAACCTGTCTCACATCTACATGGCTTCAATTTGCATTCGTTAACACCTGATCGGCAATAACAAAGATAGAAGTTATTGCTCAAAATAACGTACTTCCGATGAAATAAGTGGCTCCATTTCTTTTAATTGTTATAGTGGAACATAGTACAAAGATATTGAGAAGAAAACTCCATTTTCAGCTCCTTCGTGGAACTAAATATGAAAGCCAATATTCATACGGTCATAAATTAAAAAAAACTTTACTTTGACAAGTTTTGCTTTCTACATCATTGGGTTCGTAGCCTCGCTTACACAAACACTGATAAGTTCCCGGTAAATTGAGACAGCCCTGCTGACAAGGCTTGTTGAGAGAACATTCATTAACGTCTGAAAAAAAACAAACAAACAAAGAAATAACCAAGAACTCCTCAAGTCATTAAGAAATAATAGAAAAATGAACTTTACACACCGATCTGGCATAGCTTTCCTTTGAAACCTTTTGTACAGGTACAATTATCGGGAGCTACACAAACACCGTTATTCTGACAGTGTGGGTAGCAAATTGCTGAATAATAAAAACATTCATCGTTATGTTGTGGTCCTGACTTTGGCTTTCTGATAATTTCAAAGGTACTTTAACTTTCTGTAGCCCACCTTAATTATATACTTATTAGTCGCACGCAGCGTCGTAGTGGGAGAAATTATATAAAGACAATAGAAAGCTTAATTTTGAGCTGCTTGCTTCGATAAATTTATTCAACTTTTTTTACTTATTTTATCTTGTTTGGTTTTATCTGTAAAAAAGAAGAGAAATTACAGAAAGTTCGTTCTTTGGTAAATGTGATCAAACAAAAAATTTTCGCTTGTCAAGTTTTAGAGTGTATACTCCAAAAGTAAAAGGAATTTCATTTCAAAATTTTAACATAAACCCAGCTTGTAGTCAACTCCCCTGCAACATTATTTCCATGGTATAGAGCTCATTTTTCTTAATATTGTTAGTAATTTTTGGCTTGCTACTAATATTTATAAAATGCCAACCACAGAATCAAAAACACGCATATACAAGAACTTTTGACACATACGTTTTGTGCATTCGTCACCCCTCTCGTTGATGGACCATCCTTGACAACAGTACAGTGCTTGAAAGTTCACCATCTTGCTGATAATGCGCGATACGCGGACAGTTCGGACACTAATATGAAAATAATCCTTTCTTTATTTTAGTAAAATCATTGTTTAAGAAAAGTTGGTGGCTAGACTTTTGTGTTCAGCCTTCCTGTGCAGGAGTGTTCAGGAGAATTCTCTCTTACATTGATCCACGCAATACACGAGTTTAGAATCTCAGAAAACTCACATAAGCATATATTTTTTTTTGAGCAAAACATTTTCATGATATAAGAGTTTGACCGAACTTTTGTCAAAGTTTTGTGGAAATAATTTTTTTTGAAATATCTTCAAACAAGTTTTTTTTAATCTCTTTATATACACGTTTTTTTTTATAAGAAACCAAGCACCAGGCCTAGTTCCAAAAGTTTCTTAGGAATTGCCTAAATTTGCTTCCAGACGTTTCTTATCAAGTTTCTTAGCTTTTAATGAATAAAAGTTGGTTATTAGAAGAAACAACAAGTTTGTCATTTATTGGTTGTTTTTACTGCAAGATTTGTACACTGTAAATAAGAAAGGTTTATAAGGATGGCGTAAATAGTGCCTTATTTATACTATATCACCACCTTCAAAGTATTTCAACTGGAATGTCAGCAAAAAAGTTCCTTAACAGAAATCTGCCACATTTTCCTAGTTCTAAAAGTTTCTATATTTTTGGCATGTCCAGTACTAAATTTCTTATAAACTGGTTTATTATAAAAAAAAACGTGTATTTTTTGAGAAATTATATTCCTACAAAACTAAAAAAAATATTTTATGCCTGCCACTTTCGACAAATTTAATTTTTTCTGTTACTAATTGGAAAAATTACGGTCAAACTCTCACAACAAAAATAGATTTATCTCGAAATATTTTCCCTCAGTTTTATCACGAGCTTCTGATTTTTTTGAACATTACCATAGTAATCTTTTGTTAACATGCATATTATGAGGAACGGAACTGACATTCTAAATCGGTGTATTACGAATTTTGAAACAACTATTTAAAGTCTAACAACGAGTTTGCGTTTGCGTACATTAAAAAAAAATCGAAAAAGAAAAAAGAAACAAGCTACTTTATGGTGCAAAGATTCCTGTAAGGAATTTTTACAAAAACGTAACAGAAAAAAAATTATGCCTATAAAAAAGGCAAAAAAGAAAAAAACTCATGTAACTATTAAAATAAAGTTCAGAACTTTAATGGCCCACTACGTTTGCATTTTTTCCACTCAAAAAAAAGAAAAAGAAGAGAAATAAATAGATAAATAAAAAAAAGCAAATTAATAGGGTTGAGAAATTTGTTGCAAGAAATTTCACTGACCCGCTTCGTTTGCATTTCTTCCAGCAACCTCCAAATTTTTTGCAACATATTTCTTTCTCATACAACTGTGTTGCGACCGTTTGTTTGACTTCGTATGCTACTTTCCCCGACGTAAAATTGCAAACATTCCGACTGAAATCGTGGAGAAGGAAATCTTTTATGCTACTTTTATTAAACAGGAATGATTATGCGTATTCCTGCATTGAGGTTACATAAAAGCACTGGAATTTCAAAATTTTTGGATTAGCACACTTAGCTATTATGGAGGTTTGCAGAAGTTCTCAAAAGCTGTTATCTGATTGGTTGATTATTATTAAGAATTATCGTTCTTAGTAACTTTATTGTTTTTAATAGCCACTCAGGTTTAGTTTTTCCAGAAAGTTTAATCATTCTGAGATAACATACCCTCCTTTCCGTAAATACTTTGACGTCGATCTTCGATACCTGTCATGAAATCTCTCTTCATCGACATTTCCTTTAAGTTTAAGAGCATAAGACAAAACCAGTATCTCAAGTAAGAGATAAAATAATTTATTGTAAATATTCATTTTATTTTGAATAAATTCTTAAGATTCCTCATAGAAATCTAAAACATTATCTTATAACGACAAGCCAAAAAAACGTTTTACTGTTTTATGACAAAAACCAATTTAGTTTCTTTTTAAAATTTTTTTGTCCATACTTACTTAGGTGATCAAATACAGGAGGCTTCTAAGTAACGATATTAAAAAGTATATTTCGATTGATTACGTCACGTACTTTATTGAGCAAAATGATGAAACAGGATTTCAAAAATCTTTTTGTTTTGTAATGATTCGAAATTTTCAACAAACTGAAACATAGTTTGGAAGGAGTATTGTTTATTTTATGAACCGTAATGTAATCGTGACGTCATAGAAAATCACTGAGATCAATCCGGATGTAAAAACTAGGAAGTAAATGATGACGTAGTTTACAAACTGGATTTTGAAGGCACAAACTAATGATTTTATAGGCATATATTTTGAAGAAGCAAAAAAAATAAATGGATAAAGTATATAATAAAAATCACTAAGTCTTAACCTTTTACAATTGAATGTTTGCTTGAAGAAACTTATAATCGGAATAGGAGGGGTAAAAAGGGGAAACATGTTATTCCTGATATTCAAAACCAGGACCGCCAGATAACGTTTCGGGGTGGGGGGCCAAAGGTTTTAAAAGGGCCCAATTTATCAAAATTCGATAAAAAATATTACTACTGAATTTCTTCTCTAAGAATGTTTATTGTAATCTGATCGATGATAATTGAGTTAACAAGGGCATTCAATGGAGCTGTTCGAGAAAAAAGGTGTTCTATGACAGTTTTCTCCTGTGACAGAGGTGGTGTTCTTACCTAATCCTTCGGATCCTCCTGTG